>CABFVZ010002908.1:0-94773 GCA_902151445.1 Timema monikensis | reverse complement strand
GACCAGACCCAAATTGCGCCAATACTCCCCTTCCCAAGACCAGACCCAAATTGTGCCAATATCTCCCCTTCTCAAGACCAGACCCAAATTGCGCCAATACTCCCCTTCCCAAGACCAGACCCGAATTGCGCCAATACTCCCCTTCCCAAGACCAGACCCAAATTGCGCCAATACTCCCCTTCCCAAGACCAGACCCAAATTGCGCCAATACCCCCTTCCCAAGACCAGACCCGAATTGCGCCAATACTCCCCTTCCCAAGATCAGACCCAAATTGCGCCAATACTCCCCTTCCCAAGACCAGACCCGAATTGCGCCAATACTCCCCTTCCCAAGACCAGACCCGAATTGCGCCAATACTCCCCTTCTCAAGACCGGACCAGTATTGCGCGAATTGTGAACATAAACAAATATCAATGCTACGGCGGGTGGTAAGAAGGACACAAGTCAAAAAACATTATTTAATTAACTATATTTAACTTTATAAAACAAAATCAAACATTATAACATCACAGTAAAATGTCCATTTTTAAACATTGTCAATAATAACTAAATGTAAGCTAAATTATAATATAATAATAACAAACAAACAAAAAAAGAGTCACACGAAGGATTTGTGGAAGGACACACACTCCACAAAACTTAATCTATATATTTCTCCATTCCTAAATTGTTTAAGTTTTTTTTTCAATGAATGATTGTTTCTGTTTATTTAGTCTTCTTGTCCGTGTTTTGAACATTACCTTTCCGTACAATGTTTGGATGTGGTGAAGCACATGATGAATTAAATCTCGAATGGAACATCGCACGCATTATTTGTCCTCCATAAGTCCGATGAGTCAGCTGCCAAAATGTGCGGCGGGAATGTCGCTTGCTCCATCTCATATATATTTTGTATCGGCTGGTTGGACGCTGATCAGATTACAGAATGTTTCTTCAACTTCCTGGGGCTTCGAGTAAGTGAGCCCAAAACATTAGTGGAGCCATTTCCCTCTCTCTGAGTTCTGGTCTTTGTAGGTGGCAGCCAAACCAAGCTTTCGAATCTTTTACCACCTACAAGGAATCATAGTCGATGTTAATGATACAAATATTAAAAGGAAGCCGGGAGGAAAACAGGGACGAAGCATGCTTTGAATCATAGTCTTTTTAATACAAATCATAAATATATTTTACAAAACTATTAAGGCAATTGACCCTTTTCGTTTGGCTAAGAAATGTAGAGCCATGGGAACAAACGGTTATCTTCAAGAATTTTTATTGTTTTGCAATTTTCTTTTCGGAAACGGTTTGTTCAAGAATAAAAGCATGTTATTAAGTTATACTTTTTAAATACACACCTCCTCTATAATTTAATAGTGCTCAAATATCAATAATTTTGACATTTTTCAATGGAAAACTGTCGGCTGCATAACAAAAAATAAGAAAATGTAACACTTAATAAACATTGATACATTATATTAGAAGAGGTGTTGAAAATATTACCATAAAAGTTTCATTTGTTCTCGAGAAAACTGATATTTCCAAACGTATGATTTTTCCGCAAGACCTGTCTGGTAGCTAGCGCCACCTACGGTTTCCGTGATCCATCTGTTCTTATTGAAGCGGAAGGATACTTTGGCCGGCTGTGAAGCCACGACACGCCTTTCGTCCTCCCATCCATCATTCCACGAAATAGGTTTTATACTTGCACTCGACAGGGCCAAGGGCCTTAAATAAATTATTTAACAAAACATTTTTTAACAACCGCCATCTTGAAACGTGAATTCAGACTTGAGCGCACAATATTAAGGTTCGTGATATCAGTCCAGATAGTTAAATAGATACCATATTTCGTGACCGTAGCTAAAAAAATGGGGCCGTAATCATATGCACAAAAATGGGATGATATCTATTCGCACAGACCGGAAATATTAACTTTTTTTTGGCCGGAATATGTTTAAAATTTCTTAGAATAAAAAATAAACAGTACGATAGAATCGCAGGTACTTTATCATGGCGTGTATTCACTTTTTAATGGGTCAGCTGAAACAATGGCATCATTAGAGTGATAGTTTAATAATTACACTGTCTGTCTTCAAACCAAATAATAAATCTTTATTTGGCTAATATTTTAAATTTGAGTGTTTTAAAATTATATACCACAATATGTTTGTTTTATTTTACTAAGAGCACACGTTGTCAATCATTTTTTTAAATTAGTCATCAGAAAACCATCCTTGAAATAGTTTGTTTTACCCAAAACCAAGTAGGCCCTTAAACAGTGTTATTATTCATGATAAATCTACGTCGGATAGATATTTGAACAAAATCGTTAAAAATATTTTGTTTTTTCAAAACTATTCATCAGTAAACTACCCTAAAAGGACTTTTCCCCAAATACCAAGTATTACCAAATAGTAAGTATTAATTGTCATCTTAAATACAGGGGTGACCCAAAGTATATTTTGTACCAGGGTGGGATTGCTTTTTGGCACCCCCTTATATAATGGGGGATAATAGAATGATATGAAAATAATCCCCAAACCAACAACTCTAAACCTAACGAAGCATAAGCATGATAGGAAGGAAAAAACCCTGCGAGGACCATTCTAAATAGCTTCTAAAGGCATACAATTTAAAAAAATTATTGTTGGAGGACCACTTAAAATAGCTCCAAGTAGTATCTAAATTCCGAGAAAGAAATCGAGTGAAGTACATTCTAAATAGCTTCTAAGGCAGTAGTCCGGATGATTAATGGGCCCACTCTGCTCTGATTGGCCAGATTTGGTCACGTGACCCTCCTCCTGCTCTCTGATTGGCTGCTATAAATATCTCCCTCCCCTCCCGCCATCCTCCCCCCTCCTGACCTCTTTTCTCCCCTAAACCCCCTCCCCTACCACCCCCGGACATGTTGGTTCTTGATTATTAATTATTAATGATTGTTAATTGATTATTGCTAATTAATTATTGACTAGGATTTGGGGCGTTGTAGTTTATTTATTTATTTGGGGAGCATACAGTCCGTGACGCTTCGGCATGAGGGCGCTGCATGAAACTCTCGCTATGGCTGTCTTGTGTAGAATGGGGGCATCTTCTCTGCTCGCCCGCTTACCGAGTAGTGACCACTGCGCATCACGGGTGCGCACTTTCCCTCCCTCTGGGTTTTTTCCGCTGATCACGCAAATCTTATGAGTAATGGGTTTTCCCGGTGTCTCAACCCCCTTATGTGGTAATGGGTTTTTTTCCCGGTGACTCATACGTGACGCCAGTTTGGCGGGTCAACAAGACAAGTCAGGACAAGAATAGATCGTGACCTTAAAACCGTGAGGGCATTGACCTTGGCAACCGGGGTTTTCTCAATGACGTAATCATTGCGTGCAACCCTGGTGACAGCATGGCGGCCCAACAAGACGAGTTGAGACAAGAATAGATATTGAGGTCATTGACCCGGGCAACGGTTTTCCCGATGACGTCATCGCAACCCTGGCGCCTGTTTGGCGGGCAGACAAGACAAGTTGGGACTCATAAGGGACAAACAGTGAATAAAACACAGATACTACAAATATATATATATTTATTATAAAGTAAAGGTTTTAAAATTATAAATTTTTACAGGAATGCCTCATACGTTTTTCTACAGTGTCTCTTAGATGCGTTAGTAAAATTGTTTTTAGTGCACAATCCAGCATGTAGTAGTACAAACCTACGACTTTACATGTATAGTAGGTAGCACTGATAAGATACAGGTTTTTGATGTGCGTTTCCACCGTATGCTGCTTGAGATCGACGACATCTGTCGATTCTGTTAGCGTGTCGCATACATCCACGACGAGTGTGTCGATCAAATCATTGCAATAGCGTGCAACGGGTTTTGACCACATGTCCCGTTGGTCGACGGCGACGTCAATAAAGTCCCACACATCACAAAGACGCGCCCAGCTAGGTGCCAGATAGGCGACTCGCTTGAGTCCGGCGTCTTGTTTTTCCCTGATGACAACCATACGGTCACCGCACATGCGTCTCAGAGAGATTTCATGATTAGTCAGACTAATCTTCTGAGGAGGTTGAGTGTTGCTGAAAAACTTTGATATGACCGACTTGTAGCTGCCCAGTTCTTGCCACTCTGTACGGTTAGACACCGCGCAGTTCCCTCCGCATTTTTCTAGCTGGACATAGGGCGTAAAGTTGTTCTTGACGCTCATGCCAACGATGACTCACTTGGCGTCGACTCCGTCCAGCGGGAACAAAGTGTTGAAAATACTGGTAATGGCGAGCGGCTTCATCGGCTTTGCTTTGCGGGCGCAAACGTCTTGACCTTCCATGATGTTTGTTCGTTTCGACGACTGTGGTTATGGCCGGCACGCTGCCAGCACGCCCCTTTAATAGGCGCACGCTGTTTGGACGCAACCTCTTGAGGGGTGGTAGGACCCTACAGTCTTGAAAAATGTGTTTTAATATCTTGCCCCCTTAGCGTCGTTGCCTGTATGATTGGTGGGCGAGAATAGGCTTAGGAAAATTTTCATCGGAATGTTCTGGGTGCGATAGAGAAGGTACATGAGACAGTAATGGCCGCAAGCGTCTGAGACGATGCTTTGAAGTTGTAGCGTGCTATGGGAAGTGCAGGAAGTGTTTTTGCATAGGGTATAAATGCCACATGTGACTTTATACGGGGTGTCTTTGATTTTAAACGCGAGTTGGAACTGTATTGTGTGAAAGATGTAGATATCCTACGGAAGGCCTGCCTGAAGTTTAGAGACATGCTCATGGAGAAAGCAAAGGTGGATCCTTTCAGAGATGCGTGTACGATAGCTGGAGCAGCCATGTTGGTTTACCGCCGAAGTCATCTTAAGGAGAATACTATCGGTATTATCTCTAACGGTGGCTACTGGTGTGCAGACCAAAAGTCGCACGTCGCTGTACAATGGCTCTGCTGGGAGGCCCATCAACGCGGTGTCTCTATTCTCCATGCGGGTAACGGCCGTGAGGAATATGTGTTAGGGCGACGTGTAGACGGCGTTGTTAAAGCTGGAGATACCACCACCGTCTTTAAGTTCTGGGGCTGTTATTGGCACGGGTGCCCTCTCTGCTACCCTGACAGGACCACCTCTATCAAAAATAGTCCCCACGAGACATTGGAGACGCGCTATGAAGCGACCATAGCTTGTGTTTAGAAGTTTAAGAATGCCGGCTACACGGTCTTAGAGATGTGGGAGTGTATGTTTAATGCGATGAAACGCACAGACAAGGACTTGAAGCAATTTGTACTCCAGCACGAGGTGTATACCAAGGAGCCCCTCGGCCCCAGCGATGCATTCTTTGGCGGGCGTACAAATTGTATCAAGCTCTTCTACGAAGCAGACCTTTCTTGTGGAGAGAAGATCAAGTACTTGGATGTGTGTTCATTGTATCCTTATGTTTGCAAGTACAAAAAATAACCCGTCGGCCACCCCAAAATTCACTTGGAACCAAATCGTCCGTCTATAGATCAAGTAGAAGGCATAGCCAAAGTTACAGTGACGCCTCCGGGGGATTTATTCGTGACCGTATTGCCTACATGGATGCACGACAAGTTAATGTTCATCTTGCGCAGGAAATGCGGGGAGGAGAAAAACCAAGGCGCGTGTCAGCATAACGATAAAAAATATCGCTGGTTGACATGCGTCTGGGTGATTGACGAGATCCGGAAAGCCGTTGAGAAAGGCCACACCGTTGAAGCAGTACACGAAGTGTGGGAGTACAATGTATCTTTTTACAATCGTCATACACGTTTTGGCGGATTGTTTCACGGGTACATTGATACTTTTTTGAAAATTAAACAAGAGGCCAGTGGATAGCCAGAGTGGTGTACCTCACAAGAGGAAAAGTTAGCTTATATTCAAAATTATTAGGAAAGGGAAGGGGTAAAACTCGATTTCGGCTCTGTTTATAAAAACCCTGGTCTCCGCACTCTGGCTAAACTCTTTTTAAATTCACTATGGGGAAAGTTTGGGCAAAGACCCGATTTACCACACGTAGGCGTTGTTAACGACTATAAGGGAATCCACAAGTACCTGACGGATCCGAACATCACCGTGGACAGCGTCATTGATGGTAATGATGAGGTTATGTTCATCCTAAAAGTCCTAAAAGTATATATTCTTGTATTTAAATTGTATGTTTCCAAATTGTAGCGTACGCTATTACAACATTTAATCTACCTTCCTCGGCACCACACTCACAAAGGTTTGCATAGCGAACAGTGTCCTACTAATAACTATCAAGCTTACAATCGGCTGCCGTCCATTTACTATGGGTTGGGCACTCTTATAGAACTAGTTGATCCCGTAAACTAGTTTGGGGCACTATCGCTGGGAGCAGCTTGCAATGACGACACAGAGGAATATATGACGTCACGCAAACCGTGTTCATATGACGTTCATGCGCATGTGTTTACAAAATAAAAACATTTTAGTTTGAAACTATTATTTTGTATGGCTCTTTTTCTAAGTTGTAAACAAACATATATTAATGTATTTAAGTGGCCTGTTAGAGTATCAATATCAATCAATATGAATAATATGTTCTAGTTAATTATTTCATGCACTATAATAGCTCTTGTTGTTACAACCGCGAAACAAAAATAAATACATGCTAGTTCTATTTATACAGTAATATCTAGGAAAGTTTTATTAGAAGTATTTATTGATACTTTTTATTGATAATAAAGTAATACTAAGACAATAATAATAATAATTTCCATATAGGTTAACAAAAGTGATTTTCAACCATGTCTGCAATAAAGATCTTCTGTTAGCCGTCAGTTACTACCACTCCAACCGTAGATTGACTGTAGGTATTGCACTTGTATTAGTTTAAAAAGAGGATGAGAAAACCAAATAGAAAATGGCATGTGTAAGGCATCTCTCAACCTTGACTTCTAGTGTCCCAGATCACGAGGCCACCGGTGCTGCTGATAGCTTTAATTTAATATGTCTACGAATATTGCCAAGTGTTATCATAAACGAAAACTAAACAATATTAGGTGATCGAGGCAATCCCCAGTTAATTGTTTCTGATTGGATGAACGTAGGTCAACGTATCTGCGTGCCAGAAAGATATGGACATAATAGAACAAAACAAAACCGGCAAACCACCACCCGTAATTTTGAGTTTAAGCAAATATCACAGGGTCTTTAATTTTATTAAATTAGAAAATCATCAATTACTTCAAATTAAATATATTAGTTTCTTAGAACTCTTAATATAATTCTTATAAAATGTTTATTTTGGCATTTCTATTTAAACATTAACTAAAAATTGTACTTTTACAATATGTTTTTCTACTAGACTTCGCTAACAATTACTTCAAATTAAATATATTAGTTTCTTAGAACTCTTAATATAATTATTATAAAATGTTTATTTTGGCATTTCTATTTAAACATTAACTAATAATTGTACTTTTACAATATGTTTTTCTACTAGACTTCGCATAAATATCAGCCATTAAATTACATTTTTTTGAAATAAAAAAATAAAAGTTTTTTTTAAATATATAAACTGTTGTGGCACGCCACATGAAGATAAGAGACGGCAAAGGGCCGCAGACACCAACGACCACACTTTGGAAGCCCTTGGGTAGTTGACACATCGCGCATGCGCTTTAAAAGTAGCCGAGAAAATGTGATTTGCGTACTTTATTTTTTATTAGCTCAGAAGAAGAGGGAGATAAAGCAGAGTAGCAAGCAAACAGATCATTAGACTATACAATAGTCAGGAGTCGGCAGTCAGTAGTAAACATTAAACAAGAAGCGAAATAAAAATAGACAGTTTGTCCTATCTGTATCTCGTAGTATAGTTTCTGTGGTAGGTAGGTACCTTTCGATATAAATGTTAATCATGTAACTTATTTATTACGAACTGCTTTGAGCTAGTAGAGTAAGTTCTTGTCTTAATTCTATAAGTTCGTTCGTTTATGTGTGGTATACTGGTTTTATTAATACTGATTATCAGATTGTAAATACATTTGCTGTGAAGATTTCAAATACGGTGTAGACCTAGGCTTTTTTTTTCTACCAAGAGGTGTGTGACTATAATAATTTCAGTTTTATAAAATGTATTCCAGATTCATTCAAAAGAGTGACACCTTGACATAATACACGACAATAATTAGGATATTTGGTAAAGGGCTTTGAGCTTGGCAAATTCTATTTTAAGTGAACAGCTGTCAAATTTGTTTTTAGAAAACTTGTCGTGAGTGCTAGTGAAATTTAATTCTGGGACAAACAACCACACTCCATGTGCTATAACATTTACCACTTATGAATGGAACAAACTATTTCACATACCTATTTGGTACTCGCGAGTGATCAAATCAGAGACTCATATAAACAACCCTTTCTCATCTATAGTCTTCCAACCATTTATTGACACTTATATGGCAGTTCTTTAAAGTGAATAGTTTCCTTTATATGGTGTGTGCACTACTACAGCTGTTACTTTTGACAGTAACATGGGCATGCACTCAAATTTCTTTAAAAAATTTGTTAGGAAAGAATCACTACAAATAACTTTTAGAGGTATTTACTTTACAAGAAATTTCCAGGTTAATATTGCTCTAAATGGCTTCTAAAGGCATCCGGTTTTCACTCCAAATAGCTTCTAAAGCATTTAATAAGTTAATACTTTGATAAGTTCGTGAAGCATTAAAAAAAAGATCCAGGCAAGGACCATTCCAAATAGCTTCTAAAGGTATCCAATTTTATAAATTTGCTGGTGGAAGACTACTTCAAATAGCTTTTTGAGGCACTTATTTTTAGAAAAAAAAAAGAAAAAAAGTGATTATCTTTAAATTACTTCAAGGGTATTCCAAATTTAAAAAAAATCTGGGTGAGGAACACTACCAATAGATTCTAAAGAATCAGTTTTATAAAAAAAAAAAACTTTGGTGAGCACTTCTTAAAATAGCTTTTAGAAGCATTAAAATTATTCAAAATTTGCCTGATGAAGACTACTCCAAATAGCCTTTTTGAATATCCATATATTTTTTTAAAATGAATAGAGCACTATTCTAAACTCTGTAGCTATTAAAATAGTAAAATTTTCAAAACTCTCCAAACAAAAATCTTTAAAAATAGCTTTTAAGAGCATCCAATTTCCAACATTAATTGGGTGATAGGAGGGTAAAAAGTCCCTAAAAACTTTTTATGTGGCTTTCTCCCGCTCCCCCCTTTTACACAACTAAATTTCCAACACTACTGTATAATATTATGAAAATTGAAAAATGACACCTGGACACTAGAATCGAACTCGGGACTTTTGGCTTAGTATGCCAATGCTCTAACCACTGAGCTATTCAGGAATCGTCCCGTGCCCAGGGTAATTCTTCACTCATATTTTAAGGCAAAGTCTATGATGGATGTGCGGAAATCATCGGCAACAAATGTGTATATTTTATTAAGATCATAAGCTATTAGATAACGCAGCCACCTTCGACTCAGTAGTGGGCTTAATGCTGCCACATGTACAATTATTATAATTGTAAGGGATTGCATATTTAAGAATCAAATAACTAAAGCTTTAGTGAGGATTACTCCATCTAGATATAATATTCTGAAAATTGAAAAATGACACCTGGACACTGGAATCGAACCTGAGACCTTTGGCTTAGTACGCCAATGCTCTTATCACTGAGCTATCCGGAATATGATATATGAAGGAATCCTTCTTTAATCCTCGGGTCCGATATTAAAACAATGTAGTTGAGTATTCAATGTTGTGTGATTAAGGAAGGACCTGAGGATGATGCCGTCGTAGCATCGAAACATGTCGTATAAGTAGCGTTGCAGCACTTGCAGCAGTAACCAAGGAACAGGGAAATACAGATAAGAAAGGAATTCATTTTTGTATATCTTTTATACTTTTTCAAAATTTAATAACTTGTTCTGTAAATCTTTCACATTAATATAGACATAAGAAATTTCATGATCACATCATCCTTTGTTTAAAATAAAAATGGGTGTGTGTACTTATGTACGCGCGTGAGAAGTTATACTTCTTTGGCATCATTAAATAGAGAATTGGATATTAGAAATTAATAATAATTACTTAAAATTGAAAATTAATAATTTAATAATATTTATATATAATTATTAAAAATAAAATTTAGAAAATAATAAATATATATGACATAATTTTTACTAAATATTATAAGATTCTTAATTTTAAATATTTATTATTGATTATTTAATATTTTAAAAGTAAATGAATAAATTTAATAATAAATTCAAAAATTGAATTTAAGTTTATTCATTTTTTAAATATTTATTATTTTCTTAATTTAATATTCACTTTTCATTTTTATCAAAAAGTTTTCATTAAATTTGTTCATTTATTTTTATAAATATTTATTATTTATTCAATTTAATAATAAATATTAAAAATTAATATTTTAATTTGATGTTCGATTTAAATTTTTATCACAAATTTTTTATTAAATGTTTTATTAATTTTATTTCTTTATTTTGTAAATATTAAATAACCAATAATAAATATTTAACAATAATAATTTAATAATATTTAGTATTAATTATGTTAAATAATAATATTTTAATTTATATCAATAAATAATACATACGGATAGTTAACCTCAATTATATTGGAGCACTTGAAAAAGTCTATAAGCACAATTTTTTTCACTAATATTTACGAATAGTAAATAATATTAATCAAAATATTCAATTTAAATCACTACTGAATATAATTTATTAGCACATATATAATTCGCACTTGTATGAAACTAAAACACGTGTTGTGAATGTAGAAACTAGAAACATGTGGATAAATATTATATATATGAAAACAGTGATCAGAGGCGACGAGCGTACCATAGAGAAAGGAATAACATAGTATACATTTCTCTATGAGCGTACCAACATGCGCGACTAACAGAGGTTCTATTTCTATTTGTTGGTAGCTTTTTTTTTCGAGACTTAATGAGCGGTTTAGCTTCAACCTGTTACTTTTGTGTTACAGTGATGCGCGCGCATCTTAAAATTTCACTCATCACTTTTTCATAACGCGCCTAAAGAAGTATAACTTCAAAAAACTTATAATTAAGATTATCGATCTCTTTCAAATTTCATTCAAATATAGTGCATATGTTTTATATTGTATTACACATTTATATATTTCATCTTAATTTAATACAACTTATACAACCTAATTTCACTAAAAATTGAATTTTATTTATAAATAAAATAACAATGTTCTTATTTCTTAGAATTTAATAGTACAGGGAGACCTCCATATAGCAAACTTCCGTATATAAAAATTCTCTATGTATCGAAGTTTTTGTGAATTCCATGACATTACATAGAAAAACTGTTTCTAAATACTGAAAAAAAATAATTCTATAGGCCTATATACATTTTTTTCAAGACAAATCGGAACTTTCTCCCTGTAATGACTATGATATAAGAACAACAAATGAAAAAAATTAAATGGAATTGTTGCAAGAGAAAGAAGGAAATGTTTGGTCAAGGTCATTGCGAAACCCAAAGGTGGTATTGTCTTACATTCCTCTCATACAGGGCCATAACTAGAGGCTTTGGGACCCCGGGGCAACATATAATAATGCCCCCCTCCCTTCCTTAACCCTCCTTCCAACCTCTAAATCTCACATACCCACCTTCTTTTAATAAGTATTGTTGATATTTGTTGTTAGCTATTGGATGTTTTTGATCTGGTGAAGTTAATACTGAATTTAATATAAAATCATGCAGTATCACTAAGGTAAGCAGTAGCCTTAAGTTAAAATAGGTACAAAGTTAAATTGCAAATTATTATTCTTTACAATTTTACTCATAGAATGCAACCACATACAAAATAAAATAGTATTACAATACACTTTGAAAAACAGCGAGAGTTAGGCCTAAATATATTGAGACAATATGCGTTTGATTAAAGCTTTTGTCTGCTTTCATTTAGAATAAAAAAAATCCCCTGGGGGGCCCCATAGCCTATGCTCGAGATCTGGGGCACTGCCCTACTGCCCTGCTGGTAGTTACAACCCTGCTCTTGCCCCTTTTCTCAAGTAGCCTTCCTCCTCTATAAATCAGATTCAGCCCCCTAAACCTTCTAAAAAATAAATTTTTGCTGAGCTTAACACAATGTGTCATGGTCTTCAATTCACCAAAAATATTCCTGATGATGTATTTCATGGACTTACTAAGTTTGAATACTTTTATGATGAATCCTCATCGACATTTACTGTGCAGCAAGACATTAGAAAGTTTTTCATACAAATGCAAACCCATTTGAACACTACTATACATGTTTTTTAAAGAATGTTCAACATATTTATTTTCTTGTTTGTTAAATTATATTTATGAACAAACTTATACATAATGTGATTCATATTTACTTATAATGAGTGCATTTACTAGGAAAGTTTTCTAAACACAATATAATGTATAAAAAATACCATTTCTATAGTGTGCATCAAAGTTTATATAGATCAATATTTTTTCTTATGGAAGCATGACTTTGTTATATGGAGGTTCGACTGAATGTCTTAACATCATGTCCATGTATACTAACTAGTCTCTGTAGTGCAGAGGCGCAACTACTGGGTATGTGTGTGTGAATGTGTATGTTGTTGGTGGGGGGTGCTATGATGAGAGAGATTGGTAAAATGAGGGAAATATGCGCACTGAGACGAATATATAGAATTTGATTTGTATGTGTCTTAATTAATGGAACCTAGCTCATGTATAGAGTTAAATTTAAAACAATAACAAACCCTCTCTATTCTACCACTAATACCCCTTCTCTGCATAAGGAGGGGATGCAGGAATCATGAGAAAATACCAGTGTTTTTACAGTTTTTATAGCAAAACTTTTTTTGGTCCAAATAAATCAAATATTGTGTCCATACATACATATAGGCCTGGCTTAGTTTCCTTCACATTGTAATATCAACAACTTTTTAATATCTGTTGAGGATGTTCTGGAATATAACCATTAATTAATTTAACCATTTTTCTACATATTTAAAAGTGTATCATCTACTGCCGCTATGCTGATGACAGGTATTCATCAACTGTAGATATCGCAATGTGAAGAAAATTAAACTCTTATGTTTGTATAGAAGCAATATTTGATTTATTTGAACCAAACTTTTTTTTTAACTGCAAACACACTGGTCTTTTCTTCCATTCCAAGCATCCCTACCTTAACATAATAAGTTTTCATAGGGCTTTAATGTATCTTTCTACCTGCCTTAAACTATGAGTGAAGAATGACCCTAAGCTTGGGGACATTTCCTGGATAGCTCAATGGTAGAATATTGGCACACCAAGACAAGGGTCCCTAGTTCAGTCTCTGTGTCCAGGAATCATTTTTAAATACACTGAATACATTTTTATCAGGCTAATGCATAGATTTCTAACAATGTGGTTGCTTCGCATAATCTTTAACAACTAAATGTTATTTCAACCAGGGTGGGGTAGTGGGGTGTTACTTGCACAACCCATGTCCACACTCCTCACAGATAATGACACTTTTAGAGTGGGCATTTTTGTTAATTCACTAGCATTTTGCAACCAGCCCAACTCTTTAGCTTAAATCAGTAAATTATTCACATAATTATTCATATAGTTGTGTATGATCCGATACCATTCTCTATTGGTTTCTCATTAGCACTAGCTTGCACTCTCTAGATAAAGTTATTTAACTTATATTATTTTTATGTGACCGTTGAAGTAGATAAAAGTAACCATTTCATAGTAAATAAATTTTTTTTAATCACCATGTCTTACTACTGGTTCAGGCTATACATGTATATACTAATTAGGCTATGCTATTAAGCTAGGGATGAGGAAGGTTGACTTCAAAGGAAATCAACCGCATTTGCATGGAGAGAAACCCCCTCAGTACACCTGACTGGGATTTGAACCTAACTGGCATGAGGGCGTGATGCCTTAGACTATGTGACCACCGAAGCAGGTCATCAAATAGTTTATAGACATAAATTCATTTCCTGAGTCTTCTTCAGATAAAGGCTATGGTTTGACTGTAGTTATAAAGTAATCTTAGGGCTCATTTTATCAGACTCGACATGTACTGTATTGTGAAGAATGCATAGACTGTATCATTGTCTGATAATTGCACACAATGTACTTGTCAGCGAGACTAATCTGATAACAAAGAGGAATATTTCTTCCAAACAAGTAAATAAAGCATTTAATTAAGAAAAGTTAATGGTTTAGAGTGATATAGATAAGTATCATTATTATTACTATTATTATCATTAATCTACTCTTTGATTCAATTTTTAAGTGGCTTATTCTTAATCTTGTTGACCTAATAATATCTATGCAAGTTTGATGCCAAAATCAATTTAATGTTAAATTTTTTTTAACTCCTTTTACATTCTAACTGCCACTCATTATAATTAAGGCACTCTTGTTAAAAACTTTTAAAAATAAATGGTGGACAGACTTTCAAACTCCTTTACCTAAAAATGAAGACATTTACTTAAAACTCATAAGAAATTTGAAATGAAATGAAAATACATTGTTGCAGAAGCATAACAGAAAAAAGAGGATCACATTCCACCAAAAGTAACATATGAAATAATATACACTTTTACAGAAATATTGAGGAAAAAGTAACATCTCTGTTCATGAAAGAGCATAAATATAATCTCCCCATTTCCCGCACCTCCATTTAAAAAATATATTTGTTTATAGATTGGAAACTACAAATTAGTTTTATAAAATATATTTTAGGTAAAAGTTTTATTTTTAATATTAGTACCTACAACTTTGCAATGATGAGTTGTTTTGTATCTCAAATAATTGCAGAAATATGATAAAAATTAAGGATAATTTTGCCTGAAAAATGGGACGCACCATTTTGGTTTGTAATGAAACAGTGTCTAGACACAAATTTTAATCAAAATTGTTTGACCGGATTTTGAGAAAATCTTTCTTCTCTTTTGACTTTTAAGTAAACTACCCTTAATTCCAATAATACCTTTGGGGAACCTTATGAAAAATCCAAGGCACCAAGTTTTAGGCTAATTGATAAAATGGTTTCTGTTCCAAGCCTAGATGTAGATGCACCATCTGACAAAGTTTACTTCGAAAACCACTTTTTCAGGCTTAGAGATCATAAAACTTCAATGTCTATTCAAATCTTGAATTTGATTTTTTTTGACAGTCACAAAGATCTGGTACACACAACTGGGATTCACACTACAGCCACATGTAACAGGTAAATGATAAAAGACAAGATTGAGGTCCACCTAGCTTCTAGGCGCTATATTACACACATAATTGTTTTCAATCAGTGTGCATACATGGTTTTTAACTACCTATTTGGGTTATACACTTATGTACTAATTACGCTAATGGTTTTAGGGATGAGGAAGGCTATACTTATAGAAAGTGTACCTACATTTACAAGAAGGTAGAGTGTAAAACCATTTAGGTTGCATCATGGTTGCATAAATAGTCCACCTTACTATGACCTAGGGTTTCAAATTCACACACCTGCGTTAGTGATGGTTTTTGGTCATTGATTTTTCCTTCACCTTTTCTAACTAATGTTAACTGCGCTTTCTTACGAATAATGTGTGACATTTTCCTAAAAGTTAGAGAGCTCAATGCTTTTGTATAACGCACAAACACCAAGAGTTTACAAATAAAACAAATTACACTGAATAGAAAATAACTTATCTAGTGCTAGTATTTTTTGTGTGCACTGCATCTTATTATCTGTTCGGGCGGGTGTATACCATTACATCGCAAGTCCATTACATCGCATGTCCATTACATCGCGTTTTGGGAAAAATTCATTGCAGGTCCATCACGTCGCATTTCCCCCACCTCTCTACACACAGCTAACCATATTAGCCAACACGATCCCAACAAGTTGTGTTACAATATAAACGCACTCCCAACTTGTTGGTGTTGGGCGAGCTGTTGTGTTGTGTTGGATCATTTGTTAGAGATAATAAACGACCAACCCAACATGTTGGCCGAGTCGGGAGGTTCTGCGCATGCGCTATCAAGTTGATTGAGTGTCTTACCTAGTCAACTTTGCCAACAAGGGGAGTCAGGCACATAATCTTTTCAACCAAACCTACCTTCATAGTGAGAGTGAAGCCTCGTTTATTATGTAACAAGTTGGATCCAACATGTTGGAAGACAATTCATGTGGAAAAGTAAGCTGTGTTTATTCGCGCCAACTTGTTAGACCAACATCCTGGTTCCTCCACTTTTTTTAAATCAGTCTACACATTTCTAGCCATGGATAACGACGTATTACTTGCCGTTTCCTCATTTATTGTGATGACAGGAAGTGTACTCTTGCAGAAGAACCAAAACTTAAGAAACGGTAGGGCGTTCAAAGTTTTTTTTTTTTGCTAGACGTTGAATTGAAGGTGTGTTTATGGTAATAATGAGTTACTTACATTTGTAAAGTGGTGTTGATAGCTTTGTACACATGAGACATCACAAATTACAAAATACTTTTGATATAAATCAATTAAGAATCTAGTAGCCAAAGCTATTATTATTATTATTATTAGCACAGCATCTTACTACCCATTCGGGTTGTACGCATATTATTATTTATTCTTTTTAGTGAGGAATTCTCCATCTCCATCAATTCTGAAAATTGAAAAATGACACCTGAACACGGGTCCCGGGTTCGATTCACGTGTCTAGGTGTAATTGTTCCATTTTAATAATTTAAATCAATTAGTTTACCTGTATTAGCCTTGTTCCATTCCATGATCACAAAAATACACTAGCCCCGATTTTTAAAGTTAAACTAATCTGAAAATAAAACACATGCTTCACCAAGGTAAGACACTCATTTAACTCGATTGCGCATGTGCAGAACCTCCAAACTTGGCCATTATGTTGGGTTGGTAATTTATTATCTATACAAATGATCCAACACAGCCCAACACAACTTGTTGGCTCTGACCAGCTCGCCCAACACCAACATCCCCAACAAGTTGGGAGTGCGTTTATATTGTAACACAACTTGTTGGGATCGTGTTGGCTAATATGGTTAGCTGTTTGTAGAGAGGTGGAGAAATGCGACGTGATGGACCTGCAATGTATTTGTTCCATTTGTTCCTAAAATGCGATGTAATGGACATGCGATGTAATGGTGCCCACCCGTTTGGGCTATTCACTTATTTACACTAATGGGGTAGGTATGACGAGGGAAGAATTTATAAGAAATTTGTCCACATTTGTATGGCACGATAGTGAAAAACTATTGAAGAAAAACTATCCTCGATACACGTGGCTGAGCTTTAAAACCAATCAGATCAGACAAAGTTGACACCTAAATCTGCATTCCCACCAATGTTATTATTATAATATTAATAATAATAATAAATTATTATTATAATATTAATAATAATAATAAATTATTATTATAATATTAATAATAATAATAATTATTATTATCACTGCGTCTTACTACCTGTTCGGGCCCACCAATGTTAATAACACCTAATTATTGTCAAATGTTTTTTCAGTAGTGGCGCTAGACAATGGGTCCATCAAGAACCAACAACATAACTGTGTTAGATGGAGGGTTTGCTACACAGCTGTGTTGTCATGTCACTGAACCTATTGATGGCAATCCACTATGGAGCGCAAGTTTCCTTGCCACAGATCCCCAGTCTGTAATCAACACACATCTTGACTTCTTACATGGTAACAACTACAACTCATTAATATGTGACATCACAAGCTACACTTTTTTATCTCTGTTCTCTGTAAAAAAAAATATCCATACATCATTGTTAGTAGGCTCATCATTTATAATATTATAACTAATCAATTTTTATGCTGTTTAATGTAGATTTTAAATTAAATAGTCATTTAACTTTTAATCATTGTGTAACTAAGCAAACGCTTAACAACACTCAAGTAATTAACTAAATGACTGGTAAGTCATAAATTTAATCTACAGTAAATAAAAGTCATGCTATAAAGAGCCTATTATTTATATACACTATTTTTTTATTATTAATTAGCACTGCGTCATACTACCCGTATGGGCTATATGCCAACTAAATACATTAATATGAATTAATATTTAAAATACATAATTATATTTAAAATAAATTTTTACACTAAATAAATTGAGATGAACCCCCATTTTATGGGTTGAAAAAATAAAATGGGGGTTCATGTAATATTAATAGTACATACTTAAATATTAATAAGGATATGATTTATTAATATTAACATATTATTTAATTATTCTATACTCTGAATTTGATTTTTTTAAAGTATGTAAATATATTAGATAGTAATCCTAAATTTATTTCACTACTTTAAAAATAATTATACTTGCATTTGAGTTAATTTAATTGATTAAAACACTTACAGAATAATATGAAAGATTTTTAAATGTAAATACATTAGATAGACATCCTAAATTTAATCCACTACTTTTAAAATAATCTTTCCTGTTACTTTTTGGCCATACCTCCCCCTACATAAAGTATATAACGCAAGAGTTTGTATATAATCATATTTACGGATGTTTTGGAAATGTACTGTACTTTATATATTATTTTTATTGTTTTATATAGTACTGTATTTGAATATACATGTACATACTTGAACTATAGCTAAATGTTATGCATACATACACTGTGAATAAAACAAGCCTTTAATATCAGTTTTAGTTATTACTGGCTTAATCTAAGGAGTACAGATAAGTAGAATAATATAGAGGAATTGCACCTGCTTTAGTGCGAAGAGAAGATAGGAAAACTGTGCAGTGGTATAAAACTATATTTTGTATACCACTCCTAGTGCATGCAGCTGAGTTTTGAACCTAGCCTCCCCGTCATTGACAAGTATTCTGATTGTTACGTTCATTGAGCTGTGTCATTCTCACGTATGGCTCTGACAAATATGAATGTAGCATAGGTATGAACGTTACTAGTGATAACATTCAACCAGTTTCTGTAATGACTGGAGGGAAGGTGTCGCTTGTAGGGTCAGTTGGTGGCTTGGCACAATGGTTCATTGAGGAACCTGATATATAATAGTACCTTCTCACTCAGTTAGGAGACTGTTGTACAATAGTATCTTCTGGCTTAGTAAGGAGACTGTTGTACAATAGTATCTTCTGGATCAGTGAGGAGACTGATGTACAATAGTATCTTCTTGCTCAGTAAGGAGACTGATGTACAGTAGTATCTTCTCGCTCAGTGAAGAGATTGATGTACAGTAGTATCTTCTCGCTCAGTGAGGAGACTGATGTACAGTATCTTCTGGATCAGTGAGGAGACTGATGTACAGTATCTTCTGGATCAATGAGGAGACTGTTGTACAATAGTTCCTTCCGGCTCAGTGAGGAGACTGATGTACAATAGTTCCTTCCGGCTCAGTGAGGAGACTGATGTACAGTAGTATCTTCTCTCTCAATAAGGAGACTGATGTACAGTATTATCTTCTCGCTCAGTAAGGAGATTGATGTACAGTATTATCTTCTCGCTCAGTAAGGAGACTGATGTACAGTATCTTCTGGATCAGTGAGGAGACTGTTGTACAATAGTATCTTCTGGCTCAGTGAGGAGACTGTTGTACAATAGTATCTTCTGGCTCAGTGAGGAGACTGTTGTACAATAGTTCCTTCTGGCTCAGGAGATTGTTGTACAATAGTATCTTCTCGCTCAGTAAGGAGACTGATGTACAGTAGTATCTTCTCGCTCAGTGAAGAGATTGATGTACAGTAGTATCTTCTGGCTCAGTGAAGAGATTGATGTACAGTAGTATCTTCTGGCTCAGTGAGGAGACTGATGTACAGTAGTATCTTCTTGCTCAGTGAGGAGATTGATGTCCAGTAGTATCTTCTCGCTCAGTGAGGAGACTGATGTACAGTATCTTCTGGATCAGTGAGGAGACTGATGTACAGTAGTATCTTCTTGCTGTATCTTCTCGCTCAGTGAGGAGACTGATGTACAGTATCTTCTGGATCAGTGAGGAGACCGCTGTACAGTAGTATCTTCTCGCTCAGTATCTTCTGGATCAGTGAGGAGACCGCTGTACAGTAGTATCTTCTCGCTCAGTGAGGAGACTGATGTACAATAGTATCTTCTGGCTCAATGAGGAGACTGTTGTACAATAGTATCTTCTTGCTCAGTGAGGAGACTGATGTACAGTAGTATCTTCTCGCTCAGTGAAGAGATTGATGTACAGTAGTATCTTCTCGCTCAGTGAGGAGACTGATGTACAGTATCTTCTGGATCAGTGAGGAGACCGCTGTACAGTAGTATCTTCTCGCTCAGTGAGGAGACTGATGTACAGTAGTATTTTCTGGCTCAATGAGGAGACTGTTGTACAATAGTATCTTCTTGCTCAGTGAGGAGACTGATGTACAGTATCTTCTGGATCAGTGAGGAGACCGCTGTACAGTAGTATCTTCTCTCTCAGTAATGAGACTGATGTACAATAGTACCTTCTGGCTAAGTGAGGAGATTGTTGTACAATAGTATCTTCTGGCTCAATGAGGAGACTGTTGTACAATAGTACCTTCTGGCTAAGTGGGGAGACTGTTGTACAATAGTACCTTCTGGCTAAGTGGGGAGACTGTTGTACAATAGTATCTTCTCGCTCATGTCCGTAAATATTATGTCTGTGAAACCCGCTTCAATGGCTGGAATGTTCTAAGGCGTCACTCTTGTTTTAGATTCACCTTCTGAGTTTGAATACTGGTCAGGCCTACTGATGGTGGTTTTACCTAAATGGTTTTCCACTCTCCTTCCATGTAAATGTGGGTAGATTACCTATAAAACTATAAAATGCTTCCTTCCACATCCCACTCCACATATAATTATATATATGAACATACATTTTAATGTTTACTATCATTTCATTATAAAATACATCTGATATAGGCTAACTCAAGCGTGTTTAATCTTATGAAGCCTCCATATTTTGTTTCAGCGGGAGCAGATGCAGTGATGACCAATACTTACCAGGCCAGTGTGGATGGCTTCATGACACATTTAGGACTAAGTCGGGAAAAGAGCTACAATCTTATCAAAAAGGCTGTGGAGTTGGCAAATGAGGCCATCAATATTTACATGGAAGAGTCCAATCCAGGTTAAAGGTTTTTCTCTCGAGGGATGATTTATAGTGTAACTTTGCTTCCATCCTAGTCCCATAAATTGCCATTGGTTAAAATAGTCATGCAAATATTTTGAAACCGTTTAGCCCCTATTAATTAACTAAAATATACTAATGTTATGGGCATTTTCTATATGTCGTAAAATATTTGAACCAATTCAATAGATTTCACATTAAATAAATGGTCACAAAAATGGATGAAGGTTGCGGAGAGTGGAGGAGGTTACATAATGATGAGTTACATACTTTGTATGGCTAACGCGCTAGTTTTGTGTAGAGCCAGACTGAAGAGGATGAGGAGATCGAGGTTCGAATCTCAGTCGGGTGAACTTGGGGGGAGGGGGGGGTTCCTAAATGGTTTTCCACTCTCCCTCCACATAAATTTGGGTTCACTTCCTTTAAATATTACCTTCCTAATTCATGAATGTAACTATTACATAAGCGTATAAGCCAAATGGGTAGTAAGACGCGGTTTTAAATAAATAAATACATACTCTGTACTCATCCCAAAACATTGATGGGGTAATAAAGTCTTTTAGAATACTGTGTGAAGGACATGCAGCACGAATGGAAGAATCTAGAACCTTGTTCGGATTATTGACTGTTAAACCCAATGGTATGAAACCATTGGAAAGACCTAGACACAGATGTGAGGATAACATTAGAATGGACTTGAAAGTGATAGGAAGTAGTGAGGTGGACTGGATAGAACTAGCTCAGGTTGGGATAGGTGGCATACTTTTGTAAGTGCAGCAATGAGCTTTCGAGTTCCTGATCCCCTAAGAGTAAATAATTATGGGTAGTCACAAATTTAAAAAACAAACTTTCTAATTCCATAATGTTAAATACTAGTTGAGACATATTAATTGTTGCACACTGTCATCATCATCATTATAATAATAATAATAACAATAACAATAATAACAATAAAAACAACAACAACAGCCTTTATTTATCTGGCAAAGTCTCTTCCACTCAACCAGTGTTGAATACAACATACAATATTACATTTATTAAATTTAATAAATGATGGAAATAAAACATAATAATTTCAATTATATCAAAAGAAGGCCTAGGGCCTATACTTAAAATTGTTAACGTTAACATTGTTTTAAAAATAAACTTTAATTACATTTAGCAGGAGACTACAGATACATTGGACAATTTTTAACTAAGAATTTTTAACAGACTTTGTAAGTGCCTTATTACTATAAACTTGGCACCATTCGATAGCTCAAACCCTTTACTATTCATTCGAGCCAGAGAAACTTTCCTCATATTCCCTACTACTATATTGATACAAATAATCTCAAAGGTAGATACTGTCCAATCTCTCCTCATACATGGCATTACATTGGACATGACAAGGGGGTAGTTTGGACACATTGAAAAAATAATAAATTATCCATACAGTATACAAATTTATATCCAAAACTTTTTTTTTTTTGCAATGCAGAACACGCAAAACTTAAAGTTCATGGACAACTAATGTAGGTCTGTGAAATAAAAATAATTATAATAATAATAATAAAAATAAAAAACGACAGCCTTTATTTATCTGGCAAACTTTTTAAATTAAAATAATGCTTTCCTCTCCTGACTGATATTGGAGAAATTTTTTTGCAAATATCTTTGAATATAACAACAGCCTTGTCCTCTCCTGTAGGGTAAACGAAAGTCATTGCTTGTCGTCGAAATTTGATTTCATACTCAAACGCAGGTTTGATTACTGTCACAATACTACCAATGTAGTGTAGCAAATTTTTTTTGAGGAAATTTAGCTACAACTAAATTCGCCCCCTTCACTTCTTTAAGATCACCTTCATCGTCTCTTCGGAAGACTGATGAACAGAAAGGGGAATCCCCAGACTCTTCTCACAAGTTTTCAATGTTGTCTTCACTAGAAGATGACATCATTAAAACCTTCCTCTTGACAATGGAACCATCTCTTTTATTCTCCAGCTCCATCTTCTCTGGAGTGTCTGTAGCTATCATGCACTGACCCCTTTTCCGACCGCGTGTAGACTGTAGCCTAGGAGCTGCCTTGGGAATGGGCCTAACATCTTCTAGTGAGACAGCACCTATTGCCGCCGAGCTTAGTTTCAGCAATTGATACAGAGTTTGGACCAGGAGTCTAGGAACTATTTTCGGCTGCTTTGGTGCTGTGTACATAAATGTCTTCATTTCCTGTCGGAAAGGGACAATCGGACACTGCAGATGTCAAGAAGTCATCATCAGATAAAATGTCCCTGTCAAAGGGTGCAATGCTGGTAGTCTTAAAACCAGATTTTACATGTTATGGGGTTTCTCCTCGGTCCCAGGCAGTACTGCAAAATTTTGGGTGTGCGTGGATTTTTAGTGTATGTTTGGGTTGGAGTTCATCCAAGAGTTGACAACCGAACTGAAGAATTTTTTAAATAGACCAAATACACAATGGTCCAATGGCTGCAGCTTGTTGGACTTGTGTGGGGGAAGTGACAGCACTACAATCCCATTTTCTATGCAAATTTCCAAACCTTGAGCACTCAAGTGTGACTCATGATTGTTCATTATCAGGAGCACGAGGCTCTCCCTAGGACTTTCATAAAGTTTTCTGATGTCATCCAGCCAGATTTATGTACTAGGCCAAGAGTACCAGCTGGAGCCCCACACATCATGCGGCTTTCATCAAAGCGCACCCGAGGAAAAACCCATACTGGTAGCAGTGCGTTGCCATTGGCGCAGATTATCCCCACCTGTGTGACAAGTTCTCCCTGCTACTGAGACGTAACCAGCCCCACCTGTTTCTGCCCAACAATTTTTTCAGTATGAGGAACTGTGGTCACTTCAGTTTCGTCAAGATTGTATATTTGATTCAGCAATTTCAAGTTTATCAAAGAATATGCCCATCGTGAGTCTGTTGAAAGAAGTCATCCTCGCTAAACTGGTCGCTACTGGTGTTCATATGGAAAGGCTGGGTTTCCTTTTCATAAAAGCTGAGGACTAGTCCTCACCAGCATCTTCCTTCTTGTTCCAAATATTTGTAACTAGTAAACTGTTCTTTTTGGCATATTGGTACGCCAATTTTCTGGTTGTTTTTGGAGTTAGTTCATTAAACATACCTGAACACTTCAAAAGGTACTCAGCAAGTGAATTCTCCATTGTATCTCGAATGACTTGTCTATTTTTGAAGTTAGTGCTGTATACCATGATGGCCAGGCCACACTCTTGAGCTTTTTTAACAAGGTAACCCAACCGTGACTTTTTCACCCCATCTTGGGCTGCCGCAACACACAACGATGTCCCCATCTGGATCACATCCTCGACTGCAGCTTTTGTTTCCCCTTCATTTGATAGCCTTTCAGTGCGTTTTTTTGTATGTTTGAACTATCTATAAACAAACCAAAAACCATACTAAATTATTATTTCTAAGTATTTGTATACAAAGCAAAAGTGGGGATTCAATGGACATACAAAGGAATACATTAGATGGCTGTCCAATTTATCCCCAAATCTGTCGAATGTAACCCTTTATGTCAAAACAAAACAAAATACTTTATGCCATTTCTCAAAGAGAATGATTTGATTTTTGCACAGCATTACTTTATTCTAAACACCTTCAGCAATACTTCAAATAAATTAAAACAAAATAATCTTGTAATAAAGTTTCTAAATCACAACAATAAGTATATGACAATATTATACAGTGATATACAAAAAAAAAGGGGGGGGGGACTCGCCTTGTCACATGTTAACACAAGAAGCCATAATGAATGTCAGCTGATTTGGTTCAAAAATAAACACAAAATACATAAACCGTGGTACTAACCATGGCAGCAACTTTAAAGGTGTCCAATGTAGCCTCATGTCCAAACTACCCTATAAAATCTTTTTTTTTTTCTATAAAAATTTTAATCTAACCTCTATGAAAGCCCAATTTTTATTAATAAAAGAAAACTACATGGTCAATTTACATTCATTAATGTAAATCACTAAACTGATCATTGATTGAATTCTTTTATTAAAAGCCCAACAATATAAAACAAAAAGACAAAATATATTATACTGAAACAAACATTTGGTAAATATTGATGACTCCCATTCACATATTAATATCCACACATATATGTGTTAAAAAAACTGAACATATGGAATCAATCTTGGAACCTTGGGCTTAGGGTACCAATATTTATCACTGAGCTCGATCAAGGTAATAAGGGGAATTTTATTATAATTAAGGCATCTTTGAATTGGTAAAAAACACTTATAATATGTACACTGTTTTGGTAAAAAAAATGCATGAGGTTGTGTAAACATACATTTTACTTGTCTTTGTATAGAACTAATTACAATATTATTTAATAAACTTGCTAAAATGAGTATGATCCCTTATCTTCTATTATAATTACCTAGTTAACATGAACTAAGGAATATTAGTGTGTTGGATTTTCTCAAGATAAGATTTTATTTTATGTTAAATTTTCCTTTAAGTATAATAATTATTCTTATTCTAAAACAACTGTTTTATCATTTCCATCATTGCATAGTCATTTAGCCCTCACTTTCAAATATTTCTATAACCTGTATATATTTACAACTAGAGATTGGTCAAATCAACTATTTTATTAATCCAAATCTTAATCTTCATTTTACCTATAAATCTCGAATTTGATTCTTGTAAAAAGGGATGAACATAAATATAATAGAGTAATCAAAATCATAAATAGTAAACAGGGTTGTGGAGTTGGTGAAAATATACTAACTCCAACTCGGGCTTCAAAATATAAACTTATAATTTGATAATATCTGGTAAATATATAATTTTAATTTTATAATTTATTTTTTCTCTATGATCAATAATTGTTATTTGTATTGACACATTTATTCAAATATAATCAAAATGTCAGAGAACCTTTCCATGAAGAAATCTATATTGTAGCATTTACTGCAGTCAATTTATTATTACTAATTAATACACATTATCATTTTCTGAATGAGTTGGAGGTTTAGTTTACCAACTCCAAAGACCTGATAGTAACTGATAACATTTTTTTTTATTATAATGTACTAAATGTTCATACATTCAGTTAGGTGTTCAATTAATGGTCAGGGATTTGGTTGTTAAGTTAATCCTATGATTATGTTGGGTAAGAAATAACATAAATTTTAATTAAAAACAAAGTAATATCTACTTGGAATTTCAAATCCAATATTTTTATGAATCCTCAAATCTCGAATATCCTTAAAAATGTGAATGTCCCACCTCTCTTTACAACACATTCTCTGAGATTGAACCAAGCTGAACAATTATTATCACACACACACACACACACACAAACACACACACACAGACAGACAGACACTCTTCTATACTTCCCTCCAACATGAGAGTGACTTATCGCAAGCCATTTAGGGAAACTTTTAAATAGATCATCTTTCTTATAAAGCCATTCAAATTTATTTCCATGTTATATTTTCTATAACCATTTCTTTCCCTTTTTCAGCATAAATTCAAAATGTTGAGGCACACATACTACTAATGATAGGTCTATATTGTGGTCATTCTACCATACAACCAAAATGATTAAATGGAAATAGATACATTTTCTTTATTTGTTTAGTTACTATAACCTATATTTAAAAATTATAATATCTGTACATTAATTATCCAATTACATTGTCCTAAACAAGATGGTAGGGCATTATATTTTTATTACTAATCTTAATATTATTTATGCATGCCTTTATCTATTTGAATTTTTCTGTGCACCCCATTTTATTACCCGTTTGGGCTAGCTGCATCCTGTATTCGTTATCTGTGATAATCCAATGTTGTCTTGTCATAAGCCTAAACAACATTTTATTAGGAATTAAAAACTTATGCATTGGTGTTACACAATGAAATGAAACTTGTAGAAATTGTAATGAATGCAATTATTGTTAACACTGAGAGCATGTATGCATGGAATTTTATATAATACCAACAAAACTCTTGAGTCGTTTGCTGTACTATTTAATTACCAAATTTAAAAGAAACTTACAAATTGCCTAGTAATCATATTTAGGTGTGAATTATTAGTATAAGGAACATCCTGGTTGCTTGTACCACTATTCTATTTTATCTAAGAGAATATGATGAAGATGGTGAGTTGTAAGTAAAAGAAGGAAAACCACATTATGGGTAAAGTTTATTTCCACTGCGCCAAGTCAGGGTTTGAAAATAGATCTCCACAATAAGAGCTTAGCATGCTTGGCTTTGACGATGAAAAGAGTTATACATGTTGTCTACAAGCAGGACTTTGGCCAGAAACGCTGAAGTAGACCTGATATTGGAGCTCTTGTGGGTATTGCAGAGCCAACAGTTGCTACCATTTTATAATGTTTTTTTTATTATTAATTTCAGGAAGTTATAGATACTTATATACTTGTTTTTAAAACACTTTCCCTGGTTCACAGTGTATTTCTAGCAGTTGCGTCTAGTCACCCTGTATGGCATAAACAGATTCTACTTTCAATTAATAAACACAAACTATTGGACGAGTTTCCAAATATTAAAGATGCATGATGTTTGGGGTTAAGAGTAACACGAAATACAAATTAATATTTGTGATATAATATTGGTGATACAATATTGTTGGGAATGCATGTCTAAACAATAGACTTGGTCAGTCGCCAGAGAAATGATGATACTGTGTTCTGTGTCCGTCAATGCTTCTGCTTACTGTGGATTCTTGATTTTATAAAAGTGCATCCAAAACAGTTGGGTTTTAAATAGATTTACAATGTTTTCTTATACTTGAATGTTTCTTGTAAGCAAGTTGCATTCAGCTAGTATTATTATGTGGAATAAAAGCAAAACATGATTAATTCTAGGGATAGAATATTAACATGTTTTGTTGAATGGAAGTTAGATGACTCATGAGTCTAGTTTAGGCTATATTTTTATCAACTTTCAGGTCAAAATTTGTAGTTTGTGCGTGAACTATCACCTGATATGACTCGAAAGCAAAGCAATACTTGTGATATTCAACAGATATAAAACACAGACTGTCAGATAATGGAAATGATTCAAAGAATTGGTTTCAAGTAAAAACTTACCTTAAATGTATACAAAGATAAAATTACTATTTTTTACTTGCTGAATATTTAATTATTTTTTGCAAGACAAAATAGATCCGAAATTTTGTGTTATAGTTTTACTTATATGTACTAACTATTATAAATAAAAAAATGTAATACTACATTGCTATTTTACAAATCGTGTTTATAAAAATTGTTGTTAGAAAACATTAGCATAGCATTTGGTAAACAATAAACATTATTAAAACAAATACCTTTTTTATAAATATTTTTACTCAGTAAATATATTTTTATAGCTTAAACTTTTAATAAACTACCTATGGCATGATTACCATTTCACAACAATACAATATTATTTTAAAAGTAATTAATTCTTTAATACCTTTCAAACACAATATGGTCTTGTTAATCCAAACCTGAAACTGTCAAGGATGTTCAAATTATCAAATTGTTCAGATTATTGATGAATGATTAAAAAAATACAACATATAACATTATTTAAGAATTTATTAAGAGAGTGTTATCGGTAAACTGATTCTTATATATTTTATTTATTTGGCTTAATATAATTATTATTTTGTTTTTGAGATTCCTCAATATTGTCTATAGCCAAACAAGTTAAAAGCTTTAAGTGCTTTTGCAAGGACTCCATTCTGATTTAGCTTCTCCCTCCTAATCTTTCTGCAACATGCATTGCACAGTTTCCATGTATATATCTTCATAGAACCCTCTATTGTCTTCCCAATTTACCTACCCTTCAATTTATGCTGCTGGAACATTTTGAGTTTCTGTAGATACAAGAGATGCGATTTGAGTCATAGACATTCATCCTCTTCATTTGTTGGTGTTTTATCTTAAACTAATGTTTCACCATCAAATGGTATTAAGGATTTTTAAGCCAATAGCCAATAAAGTGTTCAAAGTTTCTCCATGTCTATAAGGCTTGTTAAAATTTGGCTTGTTGCATAGTTTTCCGATTGCCGGGCTCCAATTCGGTCACTCCCACATCTTCATGGCATTTTTATTTTCATCAAAAATGTTAAAGACTTACCCATAGAATTTTTTCCATATCGAGATTTATTAATGTCTCTCTCTTTTCTCAAGTCTGTCTAAAATAAAACATTTATTTATGTTTATTTTGTTCAACAACATTACACAATAAATCCACATAAAACACGAGTACACTAACAAGAAAAAAAAGTCAACTTCCCATTGTAACTGTATAATAAAGAGAAAACACCATTGTGACCTTGAGTAAGGCTGGAGAGAACAAAACTAGGGAAGGTTAGGATTACCGCATTTTTCGGACTAGCACAGATTTACATTAGCAAGACCATAATGTATAAGCGAAATATATTATAAACAAACAATTTTCAACATGGCCAATGGGTAACCATACAAATTCTGTTCCAAGAACAATCTACGAGATAAGTTAAAAATAACTCATTCACAAGTCTAATTGTAATTAGGTTAGGTTAGATCAGCTGTCTGACAGGCAGTTTATGTTTAGCGGAGAAGAGGCCATTGGTAGTGGGATCTGTAGGGCCATATGGGGCGTCTTTACACGACTACTCGGAGTACACTGGGGACTACGTGGAACAGGTGACAAAGCATCACATAGCTGAGTGGCATCGCTCGCGGATACAGGCCTTGGTGGAAGCGGGAGTGGATATATTGGCATTTGAAACAATACCGGCGCAGAAAGAGGGGGAAGTTCTGATGGAACTTCTTAAAGAGTTCCCCCATCAGAAAGCTTGGCTTTCATTTTCCTGTAAGGTGAGGATATGTTTCCATTATAGAACACATTGGTCACTTAGAGATAGTACAATCTGTTATATATCAATATAATAGTGAACCATTATATCAACATTTACACAAGGAGGTTCTTCTTTAACCCGCTATATAAATACGGTCTATTTGTAATAATGCTTCATATGATTTGCATATTTCAATCTGCTGTGGTTTCAACAGGTGAGTACATGAATCTTCAAGCCAATATCTAACAAAATTCACAAAACCTACTAAATTGGTTTGAAAATAATTGTGAACGACCTATTAGAAAAAAACATTATTTAAAAAACAAACAAATACAAACTGATTGCTAAGATACCAGAATTTATAGCCCATGCTGTTTATATTTAGTTTATTACCAATTAACTATTATGCATTTTAATTAATTATTTTTGCCTTTTCAAGATTATTAAAGAAAGCGATGTAAAAATCAGAGATATTCACACTTGACTGTGTGTCAGATATTCAAAATGTTTGGTAATCAGTAGTTAAAACTAAAATATGTGTGTGAACTTACAAGACTGTAAAACAGAGTGCTAAATTAGGGTTAAAGGTCAAGATTAGTTAGTTTGTTTAGTCTAAACTTAGTGTTTAGAATGCTCTTAAAAAGCAAATCTTTGAAAAAATTCCATCAAGGATATTGTTTTTTTTATATAAGGGGATTAACATTTTTCTGTTAAAAGTGAGTTTGCAAGGGAACTTGAGCAGGTGATCTCGGCTTGAAAAGATTTCTTTGTTTTGCAACTGCTCCTGCTGTTGTAACTCTCTTCTTAACTCCTAAATATCATAGTGTATGAAGCCTTGGCCGCAGGTAAATTAAACAACCTTGTGTTTTGGAACAAATACTGTCTTTGGATTTGTTTGTTATAAACACCTATAGCAAGCAGCTCGGAAGAGGAAAGATCTGTGCAGACGTGGACAAGTTCTGTTAATATTCCAAAGCACCCAAAAGCAAACAAAATAGTAATGACCAAATGAAAAACATGTTTCTTAAGAAAATATATTTTAATCCCAGTAATATTTTATGATATTAAAGACTAGGATTATATATTTCAATGTCACTTTATAAAAGTATTTTAGTCTACTGATGTACCTTTATCAGTTTTTAAAATCAACTCAAAAATAAATTTAATCGAACACCGTTAAAATAAAGCTCTTCTCTATAAAGAGACAATGATAAAAATAAGGGTTAGTTTTGAAAGTGTCGTGCTAGCCATTGTATGTATGTTTTATGTATCTAAAAACTTCTATAGATATTGTGAAATAAGATTAGAAGGTTTTTCTGAAATAAACTTCCTTGATATTAAAAAGAAAAGCTACATAAGAAACTTTTAATGATTCCAGCAGGTCACGTTTGTTGAATCATTGGAAGGTTTATTTTATACAAGTTAATTGTTGTCTTGCTGCATTATTACATCTTGTTTCTATAGGATGAGCATCACACATCTCACGGAGAGAAGTTAGATGAGGCAGCTCAAGCCTGCTGGGACTTGAACCCTAACCAACTAGTAGCCGTGGGAGTGAATTGTCTGAACCCCAAGTTTGTGACATCATTGCTGAGTGGAATCAACAGGGGTAGGGTCGATGACCCCATTCCCTTAGTGGTGTATCCCAACAGCGGAGAGAACTATGATCTAGTGAAGGGGTGAGAGCAAAACTTTGATTCTTTTTGCTAAATTGTTTTAGTTTGGTGATGGACAGTTTGGGAACTACTGCACAGTTTTCCAACCAGTGTGCCGTTAGGAGTTTGGGGGTGATCTAAAAGAAGGGAGAAAAAAATTTAAGGAATAAAAATAAATCTTTTTATATCCACTATCAAAATTATATATTTTTTAAATATCACAAATATTATCATTTTAGCTATTGAACTTTTAAACACACTTTTATTAATAGTTTTTTTAAGTCATGAAATCTCTCCTTTAAAAAAACTGATGGTGTATCTTGACAATATCAACGCCTTGTTTAGTGTGCCATGAGTTGAAAAAAAGTGAAAATCACTGAACTATTGGGACTGAATAAAAAAAAAAACCTCTAAACTAGAGATTATGTAAAGTACTGGAAAGCATGATAGAAACAATAAGAAGGGACAAACCCAATTACTTCTACAAAACAACCCGTTACATTTTATTCTACTTATTACTTCCTCATCCACAGTGGACACTCAAATGTTAGAATAAAATTTCAACATAATTCTCTGGTTTCCTGGCAAAAAATAAAAACCAATAATTTTGATTTTTTTTAAAGGCTTTTCTTTGAGTTGTGAAACTTTGAACACAATTTCTTTTCTATTTGTTTGTTGAAGATTCCACCAAACTTTAGTATCTGAGTAAGTATTGTTAATAATTACATTTCCAAGGCCTTTTCCCTCAAAATGTTCAAAATTTAGATATCCTTGAAACTATTTAGAATGGTGTTTACCTGGATTTTGTTTATTAAATGCTTCTAGAAGCTATTTGAAGTGGTTCTCACCTGGAAAATTTTAGTAAATAAGAAGCCTCTAGAAGATATTAGATGCCTCCACAAGCTATTTGGGATGGTCCATCCCCAACAAATTTTCGAAATGTGTATGTATGCCCCTAGAAGCTATTTAGAGTGATCCTTACCTTTTAAATTCTCGAAAGGCGGCATAATTAGAGCACTTTTTCCTGGTGTTTTCCCTGATCCACACAATTTAAGCATAATTCTGGGTTTTCTCGATCATTAGCTGCCCTACTCATCCCCTCAACCCAACCTCTGTGTACCCTCTTCTCTATAAATTATGTATGCAAATATACTAGGAAAAATATCTCTTATTTTTCCTAGTTAAATTGTCTATCAAATATAACACTCATAATATCAATACTCTATTGGTCAATTACTTTAGTTGAATTCACAATCCATTGTTTTACATTTAAATACTTTGCACTCATTTTATATAAACATGTGCTAGATTTTTAAAGAAATGTTATGCACTCAACTAATGCACATTATTTAATAAATTTTCTAAATTCGAATAACTTTTTTTTGTAGTTAGTTTGTTTACTTTTTTGTAGTAGTACACATTTAATCAAAGTCCAAATAAAAGTTTATATATTTATATAACAGGCTGTTAAGGCTCCATTAGTCACAACTTGCAAGTAATAATTTATTATTTTAGTGACATTTATCTTCATTAAAGGAACCAAATGATGACCTATATAAATCGAGAAAATTTACTAGGAGACTCACTTTAAAATACAAGACAAAAATAGAGAGATTCATATAATGAAACAAAACAGAGATCTTTACTCTATTAAAATAAACAAGTTGTAACACGCACAGTATGTTAATTGAACTCAGCTTTATAGCAAATAATCCATTAATTAACATCAGAATGCTAACAAGTAACAGGGTTTCAGCTCGCTTTATTTAGAGGACATGATCAGGTGTTCTTCTTTCTGGAACATTCCTTTGAATTAAATAAACAAATCAGATTCCTGCCTTGAGTCCTATTTCAACAAACTAGCTACATTTATGTAGCTACTCATATTTAAGTTTTTAAGATTTTTTATTGTATTCACTTTAAGAAGTATTTATGAACAAAATTTCCTCCGCTGAAGTAAACTACCAGAAGTATCTTCTAAAGTTAGCCATTTGAAGGAACAATAATTTATTTGTTGGAAGATCAAACTGTATATGAGCAGTATTATAATGCTCCAAACGCCAGCATGTAAAGAAATAGTAAGTGGCAAGTATCTCATTTGAAGCATCTTCTTTTAATTAGTCTAGTCCATCAAGGTGTACGTTGCACAAAATAGTTATAGTAAGCATCCTATTGTCAAGCAATGCTTGTTTCTTTTCATTATTTAATTCAGTATTCAAATACGCGTCACTTTTTCACTATCACAGCTGATCAGAAGAAGAGCTTGTTGTGAGATAGAGTAGCATTATTTATGGCTCAGCTAAGTTTTTCAAACAGGACCTACAATATGGCGCTGCCAATAAATAATAACCTGCTTCGGTAGCTGGGTGGTCTAATGCGCTACTCTAATGTTGGACTAAACTGCTGAAGATGGGGAGATCGAGGCTCGATCTCAGTCAGGGTGCACAGAGTATTTTCCTAAATGGTTTTACACTCTCCCTCCACACCAATGCGGGCGTCTTTCCTCTAAATTAAGCCTTCCTAATACCTAACTCATTAGTGTAATTAGTACATAGGCATATAACTCAAACAGGTGGTAAGACGCGGTGAAAAAAAAATTGTTAATGTTGTGTTTTAATATTTCACTGGTTCTTTAACTGTTCATTTCAACAAAACAGAGAGTAAATAGTAATAGCAAGTTTGTGTAACCTTTGGTAAAAGTAAGTGGCAGAAAATAGGTAAAATAGTTCGTTTATTTAAGTGAATAATTATAGGGAACACAATTAGAGAACATAGTTTTTGAAATACCCCAGATACCATCATGATTCAACTGAAAAGTAAGATACTATTCATATGATCAGCCATATTGACTCAACTTTCATTGCTTTGTTTCTCAAGCAATGTATTGAGAGTGGTAACATAACCCCCATTGTTGCTGGTACTGGACTCAGTGACACACATTTGGATTGCACTTTGACAGACATTTAACATAATGCACGTTGGATAAGGGTGTGAAACAACTCAATAAGTTTTTTTGTTAGTGCATGAAATACACCATGTTTTTGCTCATTTACTTTAGTGAGTGCCCTATCACACCAAATAAAATTGAGCTGTTGGCTTAGTATCAAACAGTAAGCAATGCATTCAACACACTGACAACTTTAAATTCTAGAAAAGAGTGAAATTGACTCGAGAGCAATGTTTTATGCACCTATGAAGCTAGCCAAAGAAACACAAATTCGACCCCTCCTCTCCTCGTCCCACCACTCCAATCAAATGCCACACTTTGTACCTGCGTCAAACAGCAGAGGTGTATGTTTAGTTCTGTTTACACCCAGTCTTTTTTGCACAGCTTCACTCGCTGATTGTATGTACTCTAGGACTGTAAAATAAGTGTAACACAAACGTCACATCTCAATTTGCTGCATGCTTCTTGAACTTAACTATAGTAAATAAATAAACAGACAAACAAATATTCTAAAAATAGATTATTTGGTTTTCTTATCGTTAATACTAACCATAAAAAAATAGAAACTCCAAATATGTGACTAGACAAACAAATGTTACAGTTTTATTATATGTATAAATATTAATAAAATCAGAACCAAATTTGATTTAATTAACGTTATTTTTTGAGTGAATCCTTAAGGTTTTTTTTTAAATGAATTTATATAGTAGAGCAAAGAGACTAGGCTAATTTCTATAAATAAAATACAATTGATCTAGCTAAGACTTAAGTCACTATATTTGAATATAAATCATTTAATTTTAATTATGATTTGTACACTATACACTGAATTTTTTTACTGTTGCTTAATCTTTATGAATGAGTATAAACCTTGCCTTACCTATGTTAATGTAAGCTCAAATAAAATAAAGATAATTATGATACATTAACCTTTTTTATTAGTTTGCAAATACAAATATTTTTAGCTAAGAATATGAAAAAAAAACTAAAAATAGGTGATTATTTATAATGCTACTTGTGTTTATATTTTATCTGATGAAAAAACACTATTTACCTACTAATGTGAATACAATACAATCAAACCTAACCAAAATATAATTTCTCTTTGAATTTAATATGTAAATGTGTTCTGTAATTATTCTTTGGATTTGCAGTTTATTTGGCGAGCAAGTTAAAAAGAAAACTAATGCATTCTACATTCAATAGAAGCATACACATTGATTGAATGGTTTAAGACCAAATATTTAAAATCCATCAATTTGATTAGTTTTAACAGGCAAAAATATAGCCTATATCGGTTCAGAGCGGATAAGAAATACACTTGTGAAAATCTTGTCTAAATAACTTAGCGGTTTTCGAGCTTATTGCGAACATACAATCACACAACCAAACATCTTTATATGAGTGATAGATTATAAATAGAAGAATAAACAAAACTAAATAAACCTAATTTACACGCATAACCAGAAAATAACTGAAAAAATACCTAAATTTAATGTGCAAATGCAAGCAGGATATCAGTAGCCCTATTAAATGGAGACATTATTTCATTGAACAGCAAATGAAATAGCTTAAGTTTACTATTAAAGAAATCATTTGCCACCCAGTAAAATCAACATTTTTTATGACACCCCTTTTCTCACCTATAAAATATTTAATTTGCACACCCAATATGTGCAATGTTTGGTAGCTCATATGTATGTTAACAAATGTTTTCTCACTTGAAAGTGAACAAAATGAGCTAGTGTGATGCTATATAACTTACTTTGTTCCCAGAAAAATAAGGATACAACAGAAGGCATGTCTTGATCCGATTAATATGTTATGAGTCTACTGGTAACAGACAGACAAACTAAAAATATATTATTTATTCTTCTGTGTGTTAATACTACCTAGAAAAAAAAATAAACTCCACAAAAATTCGAATTTACAGGCAGACCTTGGAGTTTTATTAAATGTTTGGATTAAAAGTGTTTCTTTGGCAAATAAAAATTACACAGGAAATATTCAACATCATTATTTAATTTGAGTTTAGGTTTACATACATGTTTTATATTCAGACAAATCAATGACTACCATAATTAAAAGGCATTTCAAAAATTAAAGAGTGTGGGAGGATAAATTGACAAAAGAAGCTGTTTTATTGAAAATACCATTTCATCTCAGACAGATATTTGCTTTCATTTTGTCCTTATTTGGTTCTTCGGCCAAGCCTAAGAAGCAGTGAGAAACTTTATTTGATATCTTTACAAAGGACTTTGCCAGGAAATGCGATAATCATAGTTCCAGATGTTTTTATTGTGAAAATTTATCTTTCAGAGATGTACAAAACATACTGATCCTGTATGGCAGAAAGTGGGAAGACTTTGACTCCACATAACCTTCTGCAAATCCAAGATATGTCTGACATGAGCAAGGAATAAAAAGCTTAAAGCAGCTGGTATTTGACATTGAACGCATTACAAAAACTTACATGAGGATGCCATTTTCAGAGGCCAAACTGCTAATATGGATTAAGTCAATCAAGGCTCCAAGTCATTCACTAATAATAGCAGCCAATCATTTGCTGCAGAATAGGCTATAATAAATAATTATTTTTCATTTGGAAGATGACTTCAGGTAATGTTTACCAACTCTTCCTCATGCTTATAGGACAGAAATCGTCCAGACACGTGTTAAATGTTCTCAGCTGTGGATGGTGTATAAAATTCTCAAGTTAAACAATAATGTACAATAAATCTTCCATATTGGCTAATGCAATTGGGTGATGAAAAACTGAAAAAATACAACTTGAAAGAAAATATGATAGAAGAGCTAGATAAAATATTGTCACACAGCTAGGTAGTTCATGAAACATTTGGAAATATGATAGAAGAGCTAGATAAAATATTGTCACACAGCTAGGTAGTTCATGAAACATTTGGAAATAGGCTGAGTCCAACTGATATTTTAAATGAACATTATTTGACTGCGAAATGACAAAATCAAATAAATGAGGAGGTATTAAGTATTTGAGAAGTAGAGGTCTATTATTACATTAGTGTGAGCTCAGTAGACTGTGAGAATGAGCAGGAAAAAAGGCAACTATCCAGTAGAGTTCTTAATCAGTTTGACAGCCTCAGGAATACTGCAAGTTAAACTTAAAAAAAGGTAGTATAATTATGTAATTTGTCAGGGAGAGACTGATATATTTCAAGGTAAACTGAGAGTACATAAAATAACTTCAAGTACAGTTCAATATTCATAGGAAGGGACTTACTTATCTGATATCTATAAAAGTTATTAGATTAACTTTGACATATTACTACGTCGGGTCATGTGGTTTGCAGATGTCACTTTTTATAGACATTATAAACACCTATACCACTTTGCTAGTCAAATTGTCTCGGGCATTAATTTCAAACTCGCAGCCAATAATTAAGAATTTGAAATGATTTGGGGAAATCTAGTATGAAAGGTTGGTGTACCAAATTGGTACTTTTTCTTTGATAAGGATCAATTCCTATAAAATATTTAATTTGCGTACCCAATATGTGCAATGTTTGGTAGCTCATATGTATGTTAGCAAATGTTTTATCACATGAAAGGGAACAAAATACACTGGTCTCAGCCCATGCACACATTCTGTCAAGAACATAAAATTGACTTTGACATAAGATTTAAAGACTGACCCAACCCAATGATGCAAAAAAATTAAAAGTTACAAATTTTTGGTAGAAAATTAAAGTTGGTATTATTGCTTAATTAATACGATACTGAGATGGAATTAATTTTAATTCAGAATATTTATATATAAATAATGAGATATAGCCCCCCTCGACCCCCCCTGCTCCCCCTCAGTATTTTCAATTTTTAATGTGGTCTTTATTTGTGATCAAACGAGTTTGACATGCCTGGTCTAAGGCATCACTTTTTCAATAGACTGGACTGCCAATGACAAGGAGATCAAGGTTCGAATCTCGGTAAGGTGCACTGAGAGTGGTTTTTCTTAAATAGTTTTGCACTCTTCTTAATCCCTAATACATTAACGCATGGGTATGACCTAAACAGGTAGTGAGACAGAGTGAAAAAAAAATTAACAAAAGAATACAAATTAAACAGTAAAATGTTATTTATTTTGGCATAGTAAAAAAGTGTGTCATTTCTGACGAAGTGTTGCGTTCCAGGTGGGTGGATGGTGACAAGTGTGAACCTGTGGAGACATACATCCCTGAGTGGCTGGATCTGGGTGTCACATACGTAGGTGGATGTTGTCGGACCTACGCTCATGACGTGAAAAGGATCAAAGAAGTGGTTCAAAAGTGGTCTAGCAGTAAGAAGACCAACTGTAAATCTAATGGTCATGTTTAATGACATACATGCTTGCCTATTGTAACGAAGATGCCTTTCTATACATCACTATAACTTTACTTATTAAAAACATTGTGTTTTGTGATAAGTTATTTGTTTGTAAATAATATTTTTATATGATATATGAAGCATTATTTTAGAATAAAGGAGATTTATATTTTATCACCATTGTATATTATTTACTAATCTGGATTATAAAATGTTCTATGAATAGCTTACTTAGGAACACATTTGAATTTTTTTACATAGAAAAGGAACATTTAAATAAAAAATGAAAAAGGACATCTAGATATATGGATCAAATCAAGGACCTTTGGCTTAGCTCGCCAATGCTCTACCTCTAAGCTACCAGGTTTGTTCTGAGCTCAAGGTCATGACACAGGACAAACCGGTATATTCACAAAGGAAATACCGAACCTAAAATAAACTTATTCTTAATCAAGAAATGTAGTTTCTTCAAAATATCAAAATCGAGTTGTTTGACTTGAAGCAGGCATCTCATGATAGTATAGTAACCTAATGTCTTAACTAAACTGTACATAGGAACTGATCCCAGGGAAACCATTTTACTTAATTTGAGAAAATGAAAGGGCTTCATATTTTCTGGCATTTCACTGTTGTAATTGTGATTGAAAAATGTGTCTATAAAGGAATTTAATTCTTTCCAAACATACTTAGAAACTTGAGAATTTAATATAAGTATACTCTTCTAATATACACAAAGATACAACCTTAAGCTGAATTATTTAATTTTAGTAAAAAGACACATAAATAACTTGAATACATTCTATATATGGAGGTGACTCGTGTGGTGGGTTAACAGATCCAGCAGTAGATTGAAAATACTTTTTTTTTTGTATTACACTCAACAAGTGGGGTGAAGATAGGAAGGTTTTTAGAAGAATTGTGCTCAAATTTTAGAATGTAGAGGGCATGGAAAAATCACAAGCACAACTGAAAAACCATTCCTAGTGCACCTGACACATATTTTTCCTGTTACTGTCAGGTTGTATATAATGTGGCCAAATAACAAACCTGAAGAAACATACCATTTGGGAATGTTTAACCTTATCACATTTAATTACCTATCAAATTCAAAGCCTTTCACAGATGGTAAAATTTGATTGAAACTGCAAAAATTCCTGGGTAAAAAAGATTGAGTCTATTATTTTATATCTTAATTTCCTATTTGTAATAAAAAGGTATTAATTTGGGGGCATTTTTACTTAAGTAGATGACAAGAATCTATTTTTTTAAATGTGGCCCCCCTCAGCATTTTACATTTTAAATTGGGTCCTCATGATCAAATGAGTTTGATACATCTGCTTTAGACCGGAGCCTACAATAACCTTTGAGCCTGGAACTAGGATTTGTGTTGTCACAAGAATAGCTGGCTCATCTCGCTCTGTGCGCATTTATTCCAAGCGTAATAGCGTGTATTTCAATATGAATTAAGGACTAAATTCAGTAAAATATTGTGTTTCCAGTCAATTTGACTTGAGGGATGTTTTTATTTCTTTTTTGTTGTTGTTAGCTTTCAAAGGTGTAACATTTGGCAACAGCACACAACACAGAAGAGAAGGGGGCAAACAATTTTGTAATACAGTCGGTGGCAAGACACTGCACATGACCGACAGCCTGTCAGTTTGTCGGCTCTGGTGGTGTTTGGATGTGTACCATTAAAGGTTCAGTGTTGGTGCATTTCCAAAGAGAGAGATGTTCAGTAATATTTATAAGAAATTGAAAAACAAAAACAAAAAAACAACAACAATAGATCAAAAGTATTGTGTTCACCCTGTAAACATTCAGCGGGTATGAAAATGGCAGTTTCGTATATTGTTTGAGGATTTTTTTTCCTACCCAGAGACATTTTTCAATTTCTATCAAATGTATATTGACTCATTCAATGTTTTGGTCGGGGAATTGCTTTCACCTCCAAAAAAAATATAATGTCTGTTTACACACCGGGTGGGGCTGTATCTTGTACACAACTACAAAAAATTTCAGTCAGATTTATTTGTAGTTTGTGTGTACATCCACTCTTGAGAACAGGGTTCTCATTCCACCATCTACGAGCAACTGACAATCGGGTCTGTGTGGATTCGGTTAAAAAATGGAACATTTCACATCTTTTTTGTAGATCCATCTTTTTAGTCTGTTATGTGCACAGCCCCAATTGAATCCATAGTGATCAAATTGTCTGCCGTGTGTGGTCACCCTAAATGTGTTTGCTGTGGAAAGAAGAGTAAGATGGAGGGAATCATTTTATTAAAATTACTCAGCCACAGGCTGGAAACGGTTGATAATGATGATAAATGATGGTTGATTAGGTGAACTCGAAAGTATTAATTTATTTTAAGAACTAAGAACTAAATTCAGTAAAATATTGTGTTTACAGTCAATTTGACTTCACAGATGTCATTATTTTTATATTTTAGCGTCGCGCCCTACTATTGTTCAGGTTATATGCATATATACTATTACGCTAATGAGTTATGGATGAGGAAGGTTGAATTTAGAGGAACTGTACTTGCATTTGTGTGGAGGAGTGGAAACAATTTTGGAAAAACACCCAAACACCTAACAGGATTTGAACCCTGACCTCCCTGTCATTGGAAGTCTAGTCTAACACAAGAGTGACGCCTTAGATCATGCAGCCACTGAAACAGATTACTTATTTCTTATTCTTGAAATAGCTTTCAAAATGGTTGTAGTATTTAAATGCGTTTGTTTAATTAGGTGAACTCAAAAGAAAGTATTAATTTGTTGGTAAAGTTTTAATAATTAAAGAAACTTGACAATGCTACATTCTAATCAGGGATCTTCAACCTTTTAAGGTCCAAGGCCCAAAGTTTCTGTCTCTTGTTGGCTCACGATACTGTACCGACAATATAAGGATTACACACTTACTTTATTTTCTTTTGGTGTCCCAAGTGTATCAGCAGTGAGGAGTGAACTCAAGCACTCCCGACTATGTTCGAACGCACCCAAAATAGTACTCTCTCCCTTTTCTACTAGAGTAATCATTTGCTTGCTTTAAGGTAAATTTCTATAAAAATGTAATATATCTCTATAAGGGAAACCTCTTTTCACTTTATGAGGTAATTGTATTACATGTTTTTATCTATGTGTCCTATCATTCTTTACAATTTTTCATTTTCTCCTTTTTGTATTTTTAAGGTTTCCTCTTTTAGGAAGTCGCGTTGTGTGCTTCACACTCCTCCATGATGAGTTACAATAGAATGAAACCTAGGTTAAAGGATTGGGCGGTGATGATGAATTTTCTTTAAGAGGCAACCATTACCTCTTTGTCCAATGGCAGCAACGTAAAGTTTAAACTGTGTTCTTCTTTTTATTGTAAAAGCCAACATTCCTCCCCTTTTATATGTTCTATACACTTTTCCCATACCATTTATAAAAACGTAATATTTTTTGCGTTTTAAAGCAAAAATAGTTTATAAAATAACTTAAAATATGTATTTATTTTATTATTTAAATATGCAAAAAAATTTAATCTGTATGTCATTGTTTCTCTTGAAATAATTTTATATTTTTCATAAACCGGTGGGCCGCAAGTGGGATGCAGGTTGAACACCCTTGTTCTAAATTATAGAAAATAAATAATTCTTAACTATGTCAACCTTTCTTTATTAAAAACTTGTTGGTGACCTGACGGTCTAGGGGTAAGGTGTCCGACTTCTATGCTGGGGTCCAGGGTTCAATCCCCAGTCCCGGCATATATTTATTTGATTACCAAACCCTTCCTTCACCTCTGACAAGATGTGTATTAGTCACAACTTGTGAATGTGGGGAATGCCAAGCCTCCACCGTGGTTTGGATCCTATGTTAAACTGTAGGTCCTCCATTTCATCTCACACTCACCCTACCATTGCACATTAGCATAAGTGCGTATAATCCGAACGGGTAGTAAGACACGGTGATAATAGTAATAATAATAATATTTAAATCTTCCTAGATTCTTCAAAAATATGTTTTACTTCATCCTAATTCTCTTGTAATCCAAAATGAATTTTCACAATATGTAATAAAATTTTTTAGTATTTTCTTACATACAACATACAAATTTTTAAGATTTAAATTAAAATTATTCCATTTTTGGATGGGTAATGATAAAACCACTTCCTTGATAGGGCATGTCCAAAAATTTGTTTTTATACCTCTCCCAGATGAATGTTTGAAACAAAGTGTACACAATTATTATATAAATTAAAAAATCTGCAGATATTTTAGATCAGCTCTAACTAAAATGACACTTGTTGGCACATTAAGAAATTTCTACACCAACATATTCCAGTAGAAAAAAGACTAGGGTAATGAAAAAAATTTTGTTTTATCTTATGTATTAAATAGCAGCACCTGCATCAACCAGGGGTGGCTCGTCCCTAAGGCGCGGAGGCGCGCGCCCCCCAACCCCACAAATCCCCAGTTCCTTTTAAAGTTATTATTCGCACTCTCACGACAATTTTATCTTGTCATAATAGTTTCAAGAAAAATATGTTTTTGGTTTAAGTAATAGCAGGCAATGTTTTTAAAATGGCATGCTGTCGGGCGCGAGGCGGTCAGCGCCTGATATTGTGAAACCAAACCGTCCCACCCCTTCACCTCTTATCTTCAAATGGCATGCATTCAGGCGCGCTACGGTCAGCGCCTGACGTAGTAAGACCAAACCTTCCCTCCCCTTAACCTGCTGTCCTCCTGCTATAGCTAGCATTGCTTATTCTTCTTTTGAAGGCGCACTCCCTTATGCGCCCTAAGGTTGAAATGTATATAGCGTGAACCAGCAATAATTGTTGTCAGTCATCCTGCGTGCTCCTGCATCTTGAGGATGTGTGTGGCGTGTGTGTTTATAATAATATTATGTAGGGTTATTTTAGGATAATGTTTATTTGAGTTATATGTTTTAATATTTTTTGTAACTAGGCATAATATGAATAGTTCAAATCAGGCGCTTAAGAGAACGAATATTGCAAGATTAACTCTTGATCAAAAAAGATAATTGAAATCATTAGGTAGGCCATGTCCTGAATTTTGTATGGAACAAAGTGAAAACATACATAAAATCTGTTCAGCATAGGAATTGTTTTCTGAAAGGCCTTTTTCCCTACCAGAAATCTATTATATAGTAGGATATTGCTAAGAAAAAATACCTTTCAGAGAGTAATTCCTACCGTGAATGGAGAATACCTATATATTTATGCACATTACACAGCTGCAGAGTTTCTACAACACATCCACGTCCCTTGGGGGAAGTCTTTTTTTATCTTTCCATGTTGTTTATGATATTAACTTTTGAGTTTAACTAAATGAATATTTAGCAAAACATATTCCGAAATTTGTGTCTTCTTTTAAATATATTATTTGGAAATAATTTATGAATTAAACAGGCTGCGCCCTCCAGCTTCTAAAGTGACGAGCCGCCACTGGCATCAACACCACAATATAGTTTGGTGGGATTTCAACACCATCAAAATTACAATTTTCATAAAAATTAGGATCATTTGTTATTAAATTTTCTTCAACTTCTGTTTATTAAAATATAAAATCATTTGTACTTCATTTTTGTTTAGTTTTAAATGACTAAGACTCAAAATATTTAACTTCTGTTGAGGAACCTAAGCATGTCACTGAAAAATAGTACATGTTACTTAGTTAATGTTTTCCTAATCTAGCTTCAAAGTCATCTGTCTAAAATTTACCAAGAAGTACACATTAAAAATTTAGCTCTTCTAATAAATATGTATAAATCAGAAACACGTTCTTCAATATAATTGCACCAGGTTTGAGACTATTTTTCAAATATCAAATTTCCTGTGTTTTACAGGTTTTTCAAAAGTAATTCCCATTTTCTCAGACAATTAAGAGAGAAATATGATGGATAAAAGTTTTTTATCCCTGCGTCTTTCTTCCTGTTCGGGCTATACACCTATGGACTAACTTAACTGGTATGTTAGGGATTAGGAAGATTGAATTTAGGGAAGTGTACCCACCTTTGTTTGGAGGAAGAGTTTATTTTTAAGGTGGTGATATAATAATAAATATATAAATTAAAATATCAGTAATAAAAACCATTCAAGGCAAATTTATCTGTCAAATGAATAACATATTAGTTTAAACCTAAAAAATATCGTTATCTTCATCCCTGTCCCCACGCAAAGATGTGGCCTCCTTCAATTGTGAGGTAGTGTTTAGTGGATGGCCCAGGTAGCTTAAAGTTTTGAGAGTGAGTAGGTGGACCTATAGGTGGAGGAAATGACACGGGATAGTTAAGATGATGAAGTTAATCTTATTAAAAATTGCTCCTTGTCATCTTGCAGCTCGTCTGCTTTCCACATGTCATTTTCAATATTTTTGATGTGATTTACATTACTGAACCAGTTTTCTAGAGAAACATTTCCATATTCGGCAGTTATTAAATGCCTCATATCTTTAACCTTAAAACTAGCATTGTTCATTTTAATAAATGTTTTTACTTGAGCCCACCTATATGGTTAAGTTCACATTGATATGGAGGCAAACGAATGATCCACTGCCTTCGCCATCTCATCCACCTTGTATTTTTCAAATTTGTCTTGGTGTTTCAAAACCAAATACAGCATTTCTCGTTTCAACATTTCATCATCAACATCAATGTTCTTTTGGGTAATCCACTCAGCTATTTGAGCTTTATCTCATGATGTGGTCGGGATTGCTTCACACCTTCTCCTGTGATAGGCTGCATTATCAATTACGATAACAGCTCCTTCAGGTGTATTAGAGAGTAATTATTTTTAAACCCACTTTTCATAAATGTCTGCATCCATTTCTTCATGGGAATCTGCCATGTTTTTCTTGCACAAAACATGAGCTCAGCACCTTCAACAAAGCCATTGCCATTTCCAGCGTGAACCATCGCAAAGCGTGGTCCGCGAGCCCGTGGTGGCTTCAGTCCCATGCTTAACCCCTCAAGAAATGCTTGCCGAGGACTCTGAATGGCAGTATCTTTCCACTCCTTGAAAAGGCTATGTACAACATTTACCCATGATTCATCTGTATAAATAATAGGTCTAACTTCAGTTCTGAACTTTGTTTTTTTCCTTTAAATACTTATGACACCACCTAATAATGTCATCCCTTTCAATGAAAGCACTGTTGTCACCCCTATATTCATACTTAAAACCCATCTCCTGCAAAAATTTGTTTGATGTAGTTCATGAGAAATTTGGCAGTGTGTCGTTTGTGTTTACCCTCGCTAAAATAATACTGAAAGTAGAGGCAAGTTGTCAAACAACAAGGAATGGACAAGATGACGAACACCACTTTGTACAAGATAGATCGTCGTATGTGTTCATTCTTGAATTTTTTTGTTTCCCTTTTCTCTTTTGTTTTCTTTTTGAAGACGTTCACAAAGAACCACATTTTTTATTCCTCTCTTAATGCATACATAATTCTTTCGGAACATTTCGTGGCTTTACATGTTTCCCTAACTGCTTTGATGACATTGTCTTAGTAAAATAGTTGAAAACGTTCATTAATATTTGACATTCTTTGCTTCTCAGTATATATATATGTTATGCCCTTTTATTGTTACTGTTTCCATGCTAAATAGTTTAAAAAACTAAAACTAATCACTATGAATCAATAATAAATAATATATAAAATTGCTATCCCATATAAAGTAAAATATATTATAACTACAAATACAATAGGATAAAACATTTGATAAAAATGACGGATTAAATCACCAAACACTCTTAGCATTCTGTAGGCCCACACCAAAATAATGATCATAACCCGTAATACAAGAATAATGGATCACAACTGGAGAAAGGCTTCTTGGATGGATTTCAAAACGCTGTGCTTTGCTTTTCCAAGAAGAGTGTCATCAGTAGGATTCATTGGTGCAAAGCTCAGTAGGTTTATATTTATGTTTACACAGAGTGCTACGCCTGAAGTCTGTGTTTTGACTTTCAGCGTCTTACACTGATTTAAATCAATAATATAACGGAGTAAAGGACGAGGAAAGTGGCTAAGAGTATGTGCACCAGCATTTTCCTGAAACTATGGAAAAATAACTTGTAAAATCAACCTCAGATAATTATTTTGTATTAGGTAGATGTAGTTTTCGAACACGCTGATTATATCAATACATGACTTACAAATTACCCTAATACTAAGAAAACACAACATCCATTCCCCTATCTGACAATTTAACAAAGATGAATCTCAGACCATCCCAGGAATGCAACCCAGACCCCTATCTCAGTTGGCTCACACACTACCGACTATGCTAAAGTGTTTAACTAATGCAAGTGAATTTGACCAGGATTCGAACACAGGTGTGATTACAAACGGTGGCAAAGTGTAAATGTGAGTGTAAAACCTTAGACTGCTCAGCCACCCACTTCTGTGGGTAACTGGTTTCTTGATATAATAAAATTTGGAGTTTAATGTAAAATATATTCTCAATTTTTTTTCATTGTCTTGGCAATTGCAATAAAACCTTATTTATTAAACTGTAATTACAAACGAAAACGAATATATAAGTGACCTTCAGTTCTCAACGCTACAACTGTATAACATTACTCTGCTCTTCAAGACCGGACAGAGCGTAAAGTGAACTACACCCTCTTCAACTTCAAAATGCTATCACACATAAATGGGGGGCGCTATTGTCCCATAATCTTTTTCAAAAATAAATTTGAGCTTTTCTTATAATTTCTTAAACAAAATGTACCTATGCAAAATCAAAAGAAAAAAAAGTTTCTAACAAGACAACTTTTTCATGTTTTACTATAAATATTTCAGGAGGTATAATATGTTCTAATGTTTTTTTAACATTGTGTAAAAGATATTCCTTTCAGATTTTGCTGATGTTCATAACTATTATAACAGCCACCATAAAATTACTGGCTTTTCCAGACAATTGAAACTAGACTTATGACGTGATGCATTTGGAGCCTCATGAAACTTTGACACAATGCATATTTTCATATTTTGAAAAATAATAGTGATTTAAAAACACCTATGGTGGTTTAAATTAATTTCACAAGATTCATAAGTGAATGTTCCTTAATATACTATGCTTATTTCATAGAAGAAATAATTATGTTGAAATTTAAGATACAAAATGGTAACTCCGCTTGGTAGAAAAAAGACAGCGCTAAAGGAGAAACCAATGGGTTGGAAAGAAATGGTAAAAGTCCATAAGAGTCTGTACTGCAGTTTGAGAGTGGAACAGCCTATATTATTTATTATTATTATTAGCACCGCGTCTTACTACCCGTTCGGGTTATACGCACTTACGCTAGTGTGTAATGGTAGGTTGATTGTGAGATGAAATGAAGGACCTACAGTTTAACATGGAATCCGAACCACGGTGGAGACCTGGCATTCCACACATTCACAAGATGTCTTGTCAGAGGTGTAGGAAGGGTTTGGTAATCAGATAAATCTGTGCCGGGACCGAGGATTGAACCCCGGCCGCCAGCACAGAAGTCCGACACCTAACCCCTAGACCACCAGGTCACCTACGGCAACAGCCTAAAGAAGATATTTGAAGCTGTCCTATTCTCGGAAATTAAAAAAAAGAGAAAAAAAGCTAATGTTACTAAAAGCTATTTTAGTGGCCCTCACCTGGATTTTTTTTAAATTGGATGCCTCTAGAAGATATTTGAGTGGTCCTCACCTGTTTTTTTTTTAAATTGGATGCCTCTAGAAGATATTTGAGTGGTCCTCAACTGGATTTTTTTTTTTAAATTGGATGCCCCTAGAAGATATTTGAGTGGTCCTTAACTGGATTTTTTTTAAATTGGATGCCTCTAGAAGATATTTGAGTGGTCCTCACCTGGATTTTTTTTTAAATTGGATGCCCCTAGAAAATATATGAGTGGTCCTCACCTGATTTTTTTAGATTGGATGCCTCTAGAAGCTGTTTAGAATAGTCTTTCTCTGGTTATTTGAATGAGAGTGTTCTAGAAGTTATTTAAGTGGTCCTTGCCTTGAAATGTTTAGAAAAGTAGACACCTAAGAATCTATTTAGAGTAGTTTTTGTCTGCATTAAAAAATGAAAATAAAAAACTAAATGCCTCTTTCTCAGTGCCAAATCTTTGAAAATAGGATGCTTCTCTAAGCAAATGGAATTTGATACAAAGCCATTTTCCAGCTTAATATTTGAAAAGGGGGGGGGGTGGGGGGCTGGTATAAATCTAGAGAGGGGCAAGCTTACTCCAGGAGAGAGGGTGAGTTAATTACAATTGAGAGGAGGGGGACACACATTCTTTTCAGGGCAGGATTGCCACTCCACATAACGTGACATTTGTTTGACTAAGGTTTTTACAGTTTTTTAATTTATTTTTTAACTTTTTGGTCACTGACAAAACAAAATCAATGTACGAAAATTAATACTTAACTGAAAACTGAAATATTATGCATATGATATAATACTGAAATTTAAATTGAATTTAGTTCAATACCGGATTTTCTTTATGTGCCAAATTTTCTTGCAGGCCAAAAATAATAGTCTCCGTGCGTGAAACTTTTGAACACTTCAAAACAAAAGACAAGAGTGGACTGAATTAGTGATGTGATTGTGACAAATGCCAGTAAGTTTCTCCACAGGAAATACTAGATGGTGGGCTGAGAATCACTATTCCTTATTATGGGTAGTAATTTTATTGCTAATCATCCATATTTTATTTTCTGTTTTATTTGATTTCATCTACGATTTTTTTTTAACTTGTGAAGCTGGATCTTGAACCTAGGGTCAGTACAATGATACCAATAGACCCCCCAACCCCCTCTTGGCGGGCCTGTGTGTTGGTGGCTAAACATTTCTACCGATTTTTTTTTCTTGTATTACTTTTATGTGATGAAGCAACTTATGTCTTAATTCCATGTTGTTGCTTTTATATCATGCACTTAACACAGATTCATTCCATCGTATAGTAGTAATGTTTTTGTTACTCTTAATTTATAAATTTATAATATGTGCACATAAATTATAAATAAAATCAAATGTACAAATTAAGAACATTATGTTTTTATTCAATTGAATTGATTCAACACTCAAATCATGAGTAAGCTGGTGTGTTTAATGTGTTATTAAAATAAGAAAATATACATCATGAAACACAAAATTACACTAATTAGTAATATAATAAATACCATGTATTTATCAAATTGTAGTTTTACAGCATATACAATTTGTGAGGAGATGATGTGACTACCACCCATATTTTTGGTGATTTAAAATATAAAATTAGGCAGCCTGATTATCAAAATTAAATAATTTTCCACAATAGAGTGAAGGAAAACAACCCAGGAACATTATAATAGGAACACATTATGTAGCTCACAACATATATGTGGAGGGTGAATATGATAATTTTAAAGTGGAGTTTTGGAATGAGTTCAATGAAAGCATGTGAATCAGGTGATAGTGATCTTAGTAGTTGAATTAGGTAGGGATTTTGTGAGAAAGCAGTGCAACAGTATTAAGCAAGTAAGAGGGAAAGTGGAAAAGTTTTAGGATAAAAGTGTGAGAGCGCAATATGAAAGTTTTCTGGGCGAAAAATTAACTTTACAAGAGCATGAATGAAATGTCTAAATAAACGCTGATGATATAGAAAGTGCTTGGAACAGAAGAAAAGGGCCTGTACTTGAGTGTGTGGGTCTTCGATGGTGGGAAATTAAAAATAGATGCATGGTGGAATAAACAGGGGAAAGAAGCATACAAATGAATGATTGCTGTGAAGAGGGAAACAAAATGTAAGAGGTTGTGGTAAATATTTTTGGAGAGCTTTAATTAAGAGGTTGCATGAAATAAATGTGGACAGGATTTAGGGTGTGCAGAGTGGTTTCATGCCAGGTAGAGGTTGCATGAACCAGATATTATCATTGCAACAAGTGATTGAGAAACGTATGACAGTAAGGAAGAAAGTTTATTGTGCATTCGTTGATCTGGAGAAAGCGTATAATCAGGTGAATAGGAGTATGTTATGGAATGGTCTTAGAGAATATGGTGTCAATGCATGGTTAGTATATGCAGCTATGGTGCAGTATGATGAAAGTAAAGCATGTGTTAGAATGGATGGAGTTTTGAGCGAATGGTTTGACATTGAACTGGATATCAAACGAGGTTGTGTTGTATCTCAATGGTTGTTTAGTGTATTCATGGATAAGTGTTAGAGGGATGCTTGTAAGGTCACACCCCTTGGTGTACAATTGGACACTGTGAATGTCAGTGTGCTGTTAAATGCAGATGATGCCGTATTAATGGCTGAGAATGAAAGTGACTTGAAGAATGCATTAAATTGTTTGAATGGATCTTTATATAAATGTCTCCAAAAGTAAGGTGATAGTTTTTGATAAGGACAGATCAGGAAATGATGGTCAGCTTACTATATATGTGCATCTGGGCAGAATGTTTTGTAAAAATGGAAGGATAGCTGTTGGAATTGACAGACGGTTGAATGGATCTCAAAGAATAGTTGGATCTATGTGGACTATTGAAAATAATGAAGTAGTATCAAAAGGGGCAAAGATGGCAGTGTATAAAAGTATGTTGACCCCAATATTGTTTTATGGATGTGAAGCGTGGGTTTGTAAGGAGAAACACAAGAGCAAGGTGAATGCGGTTGGGATGAAATCTAAGAAATTTATGTGGAAAACTTTTATGGACAGTCAGTAATGAATGGGTGCTGAAGTAGTGCAGTTTGAAAGGAAATCCAATAGGTCAACGTGAAAGAAGTGTCTTATGTTGGTTTGGGCATGTTGAGAGTATGAGTATGGATCGAGTGACAAAGCAAGTATATGAAGGTGGTGTGTGTGGATTAAAAGGAATAGGTAGGCCATCTAAGTCTTGGCTAAATGTTGTAGACAAATGTGTGAAAAAGAAAAACTTATTAAGACCTAAAAAATAAAAGAGCATATATGATTCGGTGTTGTTGAAACGAAGGGATAAGAAAGTGTGAAGAAAGTTAATGAGGATGGATCAAGTATGGAGTTGTTTTTTGAGCTATATTCACAATTTCTTGCCTATCTCGTAAGGTAACGAGGTGACTAGTTATGTAAGTATGTTTGTATGTATGTATGTATGTATGTATGTCTTCTCAATATTTAAAAAAGTATTTTTACGAAAAAATATATGTGGGCAGTCTTTATTCAGTCTCCTAAGTCTAATGGTCATTTTATGCACAATATGTAAAATATTTACAATATCGATTATACTATCCAACAGTGGATAGATATGTTATTAGAATAGTAGTTGGCTGAACTTTATATAATGATAAAACATTCACAAAAATTGCATAAGATAATAAACAACTAAGCCTATTTTGAATATTTTAAGATATGAATTTCACAATACAAACAATATTATGGAGAAATTAAAATAAACAATAGAATTATTAAATTTTTAACATGTCAAAATAAAATTTAAGCAACAACAATAAAAATATTTTTGTGATATTGAATTAAAATTTTTGTAATAAAAAAGTGTAATAAATAAAATACATTGCAAAATAAAAAAGTGTATTGTGTTAGACTTTTTCATAACTTTTGACAAATGGATTGCATCGTCCTACATTTTAACCCAGCCAATCCAAACTAATTGGGACTGGAGCCTGTTTGGATTATCTGAACAAATATAACAGAACTAGCAATTAAATTAACAATTACAGTGAATTATAACTAGGGACACGACATACAGTAATGTTGTTTAATGGTCGGCTACTTTTGTTGTGTACATTAATTAGCGTACACACGATACCTCAGTGAGTGGACCAAGGTCAGTCACTCCACCTGGTTGCCATACATGAGAGAAAGGGTGACATGCCATTTTATTTTCAGCTTAGTTGTGAGAGATATCTCAAAGTGAAACTTTTATGTGTTTTATTAAAAAATCAGTTTGATGGTCTATCCGAAATTTTGGACTTATGGGGTTTGGATTGGCACTCCCACAAGAAATAAGAACAAAACATAGTTTACAAAATTTTGATGTTTTAGCTTTGCTTGTTAACAGTGTAACATAAAAGAACAAATATTTTCCAACAGTCTGCTCTGCGAACAAAATTTTTGTAATACTTTTAGAATGGTTTGCCATTTGGTTTGAATATTTGTTTTTAATCCTTCTACCCAGGGCTGGTCTAAGGTGTGTGCTATGTGTGCAACGTCATACACAAAAAATTCAGGGGAGTGCAAAAATGGTTCAAAAATAAATATTTTTTGTTTTTATCTGGGAAAATATTTATATAATTAATGAAAGTAATTTGTAAAAAGAATGCCTATTTCTTAAATTAATATTTACATCTATATCATACAGAGTTATTTTTTAAATTTCAAATTAGTGCATTAGAATACACTAACAAAGTAAATAAATTTTGAAGGTTGTTCGGCGCGATGCACCCCTGTCAACTACATTGGTTCCGGCATGAGGCGTCCTCCAACCACTTGGGCTGAAGTAGAAAGGAGGCTTAGTACTGGCAAGGCAATTGATGGCGAAAATCAAAGATTAATTGCTCAGGAAAAAGAGCGATGGAAAAATGTCCTCATGAGAAATCTTTCCATCACACAGTTCCTTGCCCAACACAACATGGCTTTTGGAGGAACTCTAGAAACCCTTATCAGCAAAAATAATGGAAATTTGTTGATTGCAAAATTCGTTCCTATTATGAAGGAACATATTTCTCAGGTGTGTAACATATTTGGGAAAGCATATTAAAATGAACTGTTAAATTTAATGGGAAATTAAGCAAGGGAGGAAATCTTAAAAAGAATCAAAGAGGCTAAATATTTTGCATTGACTCTTGACTCCTGATTTGAGTAGGAAAGAAGAGTTATCTATTGTAATAACATACATACTCGAAAAATCAGTGGGGGGTAGGGGAAATATCTAAGAGCTTTCTAGATTTTATTGAGATTTCAGACAGTAGAGGCAAAAAAAGTATGGTAGATACTATATTACTATTTTAGGAAAATTAGAGGAATATGGTCTTGACATTCTGAACTGTAGGGACCAGGGTTATGACAGTGGAGCTAACATGAGCGAAAAACATTGTGGGATACAAAAACCAATTTTAAACAAAAATAAAAGAGCCGTTTTTATTACTTGCGGCTGCCACAGATTGAATTTGGTACTAAATGACACCACCAAGTCATCATTTCCTACTATTAATCTTTTTGGAATACAAAGGCTTTATGTACTGTTTAGTTCATCAACAAAACATTGGAAAGCTTATAAAATTTTTCTGAGTTTTCAGGGATTGGGCCATTACTAACTTTGAAAGGACTTTGTGTAATACGTTGGGAAGCATGGATTGAGTCACCTAAAGCAGTGAGGTACCAAATAGTGCATTTTCAAAATGAAGTTAATAAAAACATATCTGAGCTCAACTTATTTTCAGGAAGGGTTGACCAATTTATCAATATTATCAAATGAAAATGAGATATCATCTTCATTGGACTATAACAATTTAATAAACAGTTTTACTTCCATAAAAGCTAGGAAAGTTAATGTTTAGAATATAACTGATAATGTTTTGTAAAAGAAATTATGTTATGTGATTAGACAAATGTTCTATCATGAGTCATGTATTTATTTAGAAACTAAATAGGAAATGAAACCAAATATTGCATTTCACTTGTCTTTTTATTTCCCAAACATAATCTTTATTAAAATCTAGTTTTTTGTAGTTCTTAGAAGTGTAGTATACTTTATACCTCACTGTATATTTGTACACTGCATAGTTACCTCACTTTATAGTAGAAAACAAAAAGAGTCAACAAACATTTTCAAGTTAAAAAAAGGAAAAACTTAGAGATTTTAAGGATGAAAACACAATGACATGATCGTCTAACTGTTATAAAATACAGAGGTTTTTTCTGTTATTATAAAAATTAATTTCATCACTTAACATAGAGTCTAATTTTAAAATGGCCAAATATACAGAATGATCTAAAAGTCATGCAACCCAAAGGAAAAACATATTTTGTGCCATCAATTCGGCATATTGTTGATTTATTCAACACGTGTGATTCTGGAAAACTACACACAAACGATTGTTGGTATTCCATGTATGAGTTGGCCTTAAAATAAGGTTCCAAAATGAATACGCACTCTTCTCGTGAAAAATTAATCTTACACTTTCAAATGCTGTAACTCAACCGGCTAGACCTAGTGTATGTCTCAAGATCAAACGGCCTATATAACACCTGGCCAACATTACAGTGTTGCCATACATATAAACAACTTGTTCATTTTCCATGTTCTTCTGCAAGAAATATCCTTGGAAAAACAGGGTTGCGTTACTTTTGGATCATCCTGTAGTATTCTCCACAGCTTTTTCAGGTCAGGGGAACAAGGGGTGGGGGGCGCATAAATGTAAGTTTTGCACACACAAAACTTTTTCCTTAGACCGGCCCTGCTTATACCTCTTCAACATAAGTTCTGACTGAGCTACAAGCTCAACTTCTTGAGTATATATCACCTTTATTAAAACTTCATTTTAAACTTAAAGCAAAATAGTAAGTGGGTAAGATATGGATTAACTGACCATAGTCTTGAAACTTGTCAACAAATGTACACCTATTATTGGTTATAAAAAATAAAAATAGACAAACAATGCATATTGAACTAAATGGTTTTTTTTGACATGACCAACAAAGAATCAAAATAATGATAAAAGTAGTTGATCAAATAAGGCAATATTTTAGTCAATAAGTATTATTATTAGTGTATTTATAACAAGTTAACACTGTTTAAATGCACTGCACTGGTGGTAAAATCTCCTAAGGCATCATTCTTACAATAGAATAAATTGCTGATGGCTAGAAAATCGAGATTTAAATCACAGTCGGGTGTCCTCAGGGTAATTTTTCCTAAACCGTTTTCCCCTCTCTCTTCTTACGAATTTGGGTGCACTCCCTCTAAGTTCAACCTTGTCCTCCCTAAAGTAATACCATCATTAGTTCATTTACAAATAACCCAAACTGGTGGCAAGATGCTTTAAAATAAACACTGTTAAATTGTACATTACCATTTTGTGTTATGTAAATACTTTCAAATGTAATATTATTGTACTAGTTTATTTAAATTTAATTTTTAATAACAATGAAACTTTAGTTATTAGGGAGAGTGTGCTGGTTTTTAGATATAAAGTTAAGCTCTTCAGTTTAGAAAATTTGCTGATTGTTTGTTGGCTAGTATGACATAGTATAAACTATTTGAAATGATTATATATTATATTAAACTTTATTGAATTTACATTGACCCGTAAAATCTATAAGATTTTATTCACGCGTATGTTTGATCGTGTATGTCCACCTATCCTATTCTGTCACTTTCTAGACGGGTTAATGTTCTTGAGACTGACTCAATTTACCTGATGTTCACTAAACACAGACCAACAAAAACATTTAACTATCACAGTGGCTTGGTCGATCACTTCAAATAATGTGTTGTACATTCAATTACAGAGATTTCAGTCAGGCCTAGTTTTTTTATTATTAATCGTTACATTTATTAGCACATGGGATATTAAGGGTTTAATCTAATAGGATAGGGATAAGGAAGGCAGTTAGGAGGAAGTGAACCCACAGTTGCGTGGAGGTGGTTGAGTGAAGATGGAAAATTCGTAGTGATAAATAACTTGTGGAAAACTAGCCTCGGACCACTCGGCTGAGATTCAAACCTAGACCTCCCCATCAACAGTTAGCAAAGGATTGTGAGCCAATGACTCTACCCCTAGACCACTGCTGTGGGGGAGTAAATACTTAAGCCAATATGCTAGAATGGTTCTCATCATACCCAAATAAATTAATGCGTTTAGGGCTAGTGGAGTGTTAGTGGCAAAAAATTTTTTTATCTAACAATTTTTATTTGGAAATTTTTGGCTCCCTCCCAGTCTAAGACGTTCCACCGCCACTGAGCTCCGCATAAACATTCATGTAACATCAATGATGTAAGGAACATGTCACAGTATTAAGACAAAACACACTTTTGTTTTTTGTACTTTGTAATGACATGCCTACTACTGGTGTAACTATTTTATTATCATAAAAATTTGAAAAATAAATTATTAGTTTCATTACTATGAATGTTTGATAATTTTAATTAATGTAACCAAATAATAGTTCACAAGGGATCGAAATATTTTAATATCCTCTTAATCCTAAAATAAATGCAGTTAGTCAAGTGGTCAGATTAAGAGTCGATCTGTGGCGGCCATTGAATGTCCTCATGTCCTGCTACGACCACATGAGTACGTACAATGCCCTGCAGAGTGCTGCGAGCTCTCTTCTCCTCCTCAAGTTGCTGCGAGATGAGAACTGTGTTGACCTGCAGTTCCTTTACCTGATCTTTCAGAGCATACACCGTGTCCACCAAGCTCCTGGTGGAACACACAAAACATTTAAACATTATTAGTTTTGATACAAAACAAAGAATTTCACTAAATCAAACTAAATCTTCCATCTTCTGCGTCTTACTACATATTACACTAATAGGGTAGGGACAAATAAGGTATAATTAAAAAGAAATGTACCCCCATTAAAATACAGAAAAAACAACTTTTGTACACCTGGATGAGATTCAATCCCTGACCTCCTCATTACCACCAAATCAAATCTGAGAATAGTGACCTCTTTATCTGCGTGCTCACCAATGTGGGTAGTTAAATCTTCACATCTCATAGTAAAAACATTATGTTAAAAAAATATATGTTTATTATAATCTTATTGCTCCAATTATAATATGGTGAGATGAATTAATATATTTTTATTACAGGAACAAATGATAAATTTACATTTATATAATTGAGATAATCACTAGAAAACTTATTAAATGATCTAAGGGCATGGGGATGAATAAGGTAGTCAAGGATAAATGTACAGCCATTCATCTGAATGTTTGTGGGAAACCACTAATAAAGATGTTTATTACATAAAAGAAGATGTTTTAGTGAGGAAATCTGACTGACCAAATTAAAAACCTGCCTTCAAAATAATTGTATGCAGAAATGTAAACTTAAACTTTACTGGAGGTTAAAACAAAAATTGATAATGTTTCTTAACATGAGAGAAATACTTAGTTTGGCAGGTATTTGATAATTTATTTAAACATGTTTAGATTCACACTATAATATGTTTGTCTACTTTCAACAATAAACTTGTAATACAATTTTATTTAATTTTGTGAATACTTACTTCTCTTCAACAATTATTTGATTGTCTGTTGTTTCCTCAACAATGATCTTTTCTTCTTCAGCAATCAACAGTTGAGGGCTGTCTAGAAGAGCCGCTGTGAGAGTATAGAAATAATATCAACAATAAGTTTCATATTTGAAACAAAATATATAATTATGTATGCAACATGAAATAAAACATAAAAAACCATACACTGATATACAAATTGTATAAATCATCACGAGAAATTTTAAAATGTTTTAAGATTTATCCTGTAAAAACTAAGGTTTGTAATAACAAAAGATGGTTTGTTTGTGAATCAATCAATGTACTATGACGTTATAAAATTATAAAAGGTATTAGATATCATTAAATAATTCATATCATGGAGAATGAGTCATAACATATTGTAAGAGTCCCCAAATGGTGGCTGATGACTCAGGAACATCTTGAGGAGAAAGGGATTTACTACACTGAATCATCAATTTGTAAGTTCCAACTTTTTTACTATTTTATATAATAATTATCTAATTTCAACTTTCATTTTGGAAATTTCTGATAAACTATATTTCATTAATTTCTGTTTCAATTAAATTACTAAGTAAAAATACATCATCAGTTTAAGTTTGTTTAACTATAAAGAAAATAGTACTTAATTATAAAATTCTGTTTATGATTTTTTTCTTACCAATGATCCATGATCCTGATACTCTTAAATGACTGTAATGTCATAATTTTAATATGGTTTTTTTTCACAAAATATGTCTAATGGTTAACACAACTCTAATACCTTTAATAATGTTATTACTTCATAGTGCATTTATTGATTCACTCCTTACTAGCAATATGGGTTTAAAGAGATGTTTTAAAAGTTACAATTAATTATAAGATTCAATATTAAAATGTCACATTAAGGTTATGCAACAATGAGAATTAATATGAGTTTTCGAGTTTCTAACATCTTGTCGGGGAATTTATCATGGGGTTATCTTGGAAAAAATAGCAAGTAGCAATGTCTCAACCCATGCCAGCAACACTGACCAGGTAAGGAAGCCAGCATCCACTTTACATGGGTGTTTCATTAGTTGAGAGTTTTAAAACAAATATGCAACATCTATGGAATTATATTTATTTGGTTCTGAAAGCAAGTTAAAGTCAAATATATTTATTTGATAATGTAGAGATTAAAACTAATCAATTGTTTAGCCAGCAACAATTTAATGTGTTAAATACAATATTATATTTTTATATAAGGGCTGTTTTGTGGAAACCAAGTTGGCAGAACTGATTGATTGTTAAATGATCAGTAATAGAGTCAAATTATAGGATTCACACATTGTTAGAAATTGTAATTTAAAAAGTTAAAAAAGTCAAATACTTAATTAAATTGAATTGAATGAACATAGCAAACACCTAAGATACTATACAACACAAGCAGATTGCAGGGTTAATATAATGTTTACATATATTTGATTATTTTTTGTAGTTAGGTTTTTGAAATAAAACATGAAAATAAAGTGTATATTTAATATTACATACATACATACATACATACATACATACATTACTAATCAAACCGTTCCCTTAAGGGGTAGGCAAGAAACTACAACTCCATGCACAATACATCCTCACTGACTTTCTCCACACTTCCCTAACCTTTCACACTCCCTTCCCTTCAACAACATCCATAAACCGACCATACATGCTCTTTTATTTTTTAAACTTAATGTTTCTCTTTTTCACACATTCATTTACAACATTTAGCCACTTCTTACATGGCCTACTCCTTTTTGATTCAGCCACTCTACCTTCACATATTTGTGTCACTCGATCCACACTAATTCTCTCAACATGCCCAAATCAACATATGACGCTTCTTTCACATTGACCTATTGGATTCCCTTTCAAACCACAATCCTTCAGCACCCATTCATTACTGACTATGTCCATATGAGTTTTTCCACATACATTTCTTAGATATCTCATTCCAACCACATTCACCATGCTCTTATGTTTCTTCTGACAAATCTATGTTTCACATCCATAAAACAATGTTGGTGTTAACAACTTTAACACATGTACTGACATCTTTGTCTCTTTCAAAATTACTTCTTTCTTTGAAATAGTCCATATACATCCAACTAATCTCAGTCATGCACACACCCACCTGTTGATTTCGACATTTATCCATCCATTTTTACAAATAATTTTGCCCAGATACCCAAAATCGGTCAGGTGTTCCAACAGTTTTCTATTTACACTAAGCTAAAAATAATTTCCTGGTCCGTCCTTATCAAAAACAATCACCTAAGTTTTGGAGAAATTTAGACAAAGATTCATTCTGTCTGTAACCACATTCAAACAATTTAATACATTCTAAAAGCCACTTTCATTCTCAGCCATTAAAACGGCATTAGCTGCATACAGCACACTCACATTCCCACTGTCCAATTGTACACCAACCACATCCTCACTTATCCATAAATTCATTAAACAACCATGGAGACATAACACAACCTTGTCTAACACCCTGTTCAATGTCAAACAACCATGGGGACAAAACACAACCTTGTCTAACACCCTGTTCAATGTCAAACAACCATGGGGACAAAACACAACCTTGTCTAACACCCTGTTCAATGTCAAACAACCATGGGGACAAAACACAACCTTGTCTAACACCCTGTTCAATGTCAAACAACCATGGGGACAAAACACAACCTTGTCTAACACCCTGTTCAATGTCAAACAACCATGGAGACATAACACAACCTTGTCTAACACCCTGTTCAATGTCAAACAACCATGGGGACATAACACAACCTTGTCTAACACCCTGTTCAATGTCAAACAACCATGGAGACATAACACAACCTTGTCTAACACCCTGTTCAATGTCAAACAACCATGGAGACATAACACAACCTTGTCTAACACCCTGTTCAATGTCAAACAACCATGGAGACATAACACAACCTTGTCTAACACCCTGTTCAATGTCAAACAACCATGGAGACATAACACAACCTTGTCTAACACCCTGTTCAATGTCAAACAACCATGGAGACATAACACAACCTTGTCTAACACCCTGTTCAATGTCAAACAACCATGGAGACATAACACAACCTTGTCTAACACCCTGTTCAATGTCAAACAACCATGGAGACATAACACAACCTTGTCTAACACCCTGTTCAATGTCAAACAACCATGGAGACATAACACAACCTTGTCTAACACCCTGTTCAATGTCAAACAACCATGGAGACATAACACAACCTTGTCTAACACCCTGTTCAATGTCAAACAACCATGGAGACATAACACAACCTTGTCTAACACCCTGTTCAATGTCAAACAACCATGGAGACATAACACAACCTTGTCTAACACCCTGTTCAATGTCAAACAACCATGGAGACATAACACAACCTTGTCTAACACCCTGTTCAATGTCAAACAACCATGGAGACATAACACAACCTTGTCTAACACCCTGTTCAATGTCAAACAACCATGGAGACATAACACAACCTTGTCTAACACCCTGTTCAATGTCAAACAACCATGGAGACAAAACACAACCTTGTCTAACACCCTGTTCAATGTCAAACAACCATGGGGACAAAACACAACCTTGTCTAACACCCTGTTCAATGTCAAACCATTCTCTCAAATCTCCATCCACCCTAAAGCATGCTTTACTTCCATCATATACAAACATAAATGCTTTTATTATTAATGCATCCATTAATTTTTGAACATCTTAAGAATATCTAAAACAGTACTTTTGTTCCAATGAAAATGCAAAACAAATTCTTTGTCTTTATAAAATTCATATAATAATCACCCATTGTTTTCAAAGAGAAATTAAAATGTAATCTCATTTTAATAATAGCAATTGGCATACAGATAATTTGCCATAGTGTCTTTACCTTATTGGTGATGTTATATCTCATTAATTTTATGAGTAAATTTTACATGATGTATGTATTAATAGAACTTTGTAAACTCAAAAGTAGTGGTTGTTATTATTCAAGCTTATGTTAACAAATACAATAGTGAAACAACATAAATGTTTGTCTAATTCAGATTCTAGAAATTATAAATGTTTGTCTAGTTCAGATATGAGACATTATAAATGTTTGTCTAATTCAGACTTTATTCATATAACATGGGTCAAGGGGCTAGAATGTACTATCATTAATCCAGGAAGAATAGGAAAAACTATTTTGGAATGAGCAAAATATTGTTTCTTGGTAAAACTTACGTAATATGGCTAGTGGCAAACCTTTAAAGAGGGCCTTCAATGAGGTACAAGTACAAAATTGGTCAGTAGGTGCCGAGATACCATTGAAGTGGATGGTTTCTAGGAATAATTTGAAAATAATCCTTTTGGGACTCAAATCTAATAATAATCTAATAATTGTAATACTATTATTTAGCGATCATGATTCACGAAATTAAATCATATAAATCATAGAGTTATATAATTGCAACATTCAAACAAGATTTTGAATATAATTTATAAATAAAATTTTTAAAATTCTAAAAGATTTGATCATGTGATCGAAAAATTATGTCAATAGTTGAACTATATGGGTTTACACTATATATTTTTTTTTCATACTCATTGGATTATCCTTTACATCTATTTTTATCACTGTTCACAAATCATTTTTAATTTTTTTTACAGATAAATCATATTTATATCAAAACTAACTAAACAAAATGGCTTTATACAATAATGTAATCAGTGGTGGAATCTCAATGTTCACCATGTTATCCTAAGCCACACTTATCAACTTTTTTTTTAAACTGAAAATACACTGGTAAATATATAATCCTTAAAAATATAAGTAGTGTTACAAATGATGTTAAAGTTTTGAGTATGTGTCTATATAATTTTCTACACTTAACCTGTGTTAAATCATCTGCTCACAATCTGAGCTAACTAATCCTCAATGGTAAAACACATTGGTGAAAAGTACACTACTTATTTTTACCTTACATTTTAATATTTCTTCCAAACCTCCTTTCTTCACAATCTCCCTTATCCTCAGAGTGAATAATTTATAGATCCCTCTTTATTAATAAAGGACCACTTGTTTTTACAAATCCCTAAGGCCCAATCTCACAATGTCACTTTATTCTATTCAATAGGGCTTAACATAAGGCTAAGACATAACAAACACTACTTTTGATTTTACAATGTTCAGTCGGCCCTAGTATCCTTGTAAAAGTGTTCATAAAGTTAACGTGAGGTCTACCTTCTAGTTAACATATTTAACATTCACATTAACTTAAAAATATTCCACCATATTGTTTTATGGCAATTATTATTATTTGAGTGAGGTTACATTTTTATATTTTGAAAACAATTTATGATTATTTATGGATTATATCAGTTTCAATGTTGTCCACCTGTAATTAAACAGGTGTTTCACTAAAGAATACTCACGGTTTTGCTAGCTTATAATTATAAATTTCAATCAATTAAGTAAATGTATATATAGTGCATTTGGTAGAGCATGAATCTTTCACACAATTGACCCGGGTTGGATTACATTCACATCCATTTTTACTAAATTGTATTTTTAAAGAAAGTACTGCCAGTTTTCCTCTGAGATGCTGTTATGTCAATTTTATTCAGTTTCTAGGGCTGTTTAATCCATTCACTAGCTGAGATCCCAATGTTATTTTCGGTAAGTTTTTATAGAGTTCTTTGAAAAGCTATAGCCCATCCCTGAAGTCACCGTATGACATGGGACTAGGGTTTTTAATTCTTGGAAGTATATTTTATTTTATCTATTTTGGTTTAACCCCCCAGTCTCTTCCTTACTATTCGACGCGTGAATCTGAGGGGCCATTTCTTGTTGTAAATGGTTATTATATGACAATTGTACCTATGTTTGTATGGTCTTGTTAGTTATTATGTGAAACATGGGTTTACACTCTCACAGTGATGAATTAACAGGCTGGATGTTGTGTCTGTTCTATATTAAAGTTAGTTAAGTTGTGTGCTGAAATATTCAGTCAGTTTAGAAATTGCTCTTTAAATACCTCAAATAAATAAATAAAAAAAAAGTTATTATATGTAGACAGAAATGGTCAATATGGGGTATTTTTTATTTATATTTTAAATTGTGTGTTTAATCTATATATGCATTCACTCAAGAACCCCCTGGGACTGGTGTGGGAAACTGTTCATCTTGTTATTACCTTTTTTTTTTTTAATATATCAAGTTTTAATTTTGTTTATACATTTTGTTTTTATATAAAGAAATGTTTAAAAATTGGCTTTGACTCTATTGTTTGGAGGTTTAATGATTTGAAGATTGTAAATAGAGTTAAAATACATAGATTATACCAACTTTTTTTAAATAGAAAAAAGCACTATGATTAAGTGTGTTCATCATAGCAGGCCCAGCTCAGATTCTGGCTCACGTGATCTATGGAAGTTAAAGGGGAAAGAAAAGACCAATATATGCCAGAAATGTGTGCAGTGCATTCATATTTGAATGATTAATGGAAATTATACTTTTATTATTAATTATTGTGACCATAATCTTTATTTCTGAATTTTTTTTAATTTGTAATGTTCACACAAATGTTGCATGTTTAAAGTGGCTCTTAAAATAATAACCTACACTTGTGTAACACCTACCTTAGCAAACATGTTTTACCAGTGGGTTAATAATTGAGCCGACCCAATGCTAGGAGACTGTAATCCTTAAAATTTATATTGTTAGTTTCTAGGCAGAGTTAACCTCCACCATGTTTGAATGTTTGTTTATAAGATATTACATTCTAACCATTCAAATATGCATTAAATAATCAATTACATCTAGGAACAACTCCTAAACCAGCGCCTGGGGGCAGTCATTGTATAACAACATTATATTGAAAACAAGGAGGATGGGGGGAATCTTACAACTATCAAGGCTACTTCTCCTCTTAAAACATAATGTAGACAAAGAAACATTTAGGCCTAATCTTACCATGTACCATTTAAGTCTTCATAACTTAACCATTTGTAAAGTCTAACAGTTGGTTAAACTCGGTGTTTGATTTTACTATACTATTTTGATGTGCACACCAAGTTACGGATGAATGCCTTCCATTAGTTTTTATCGTTAAGCTTCTTGGAGCACTAGATTCATTTCCAAGCTTTTTATTGGTTTAATTTGAACCAATATATTGTAAGTTAGCTATCGCAACGGCTGTGGAGTTATGATGTTTTTGCTGATAATTATGTTTATAAACAAAGTCCTCCAACATGTATCTTCCATGTTGACCAAGGAAAAACCCTTAGGACAACTTTGAGCAAACCATAGTGATAATTGTTCATATCTTAATGGCAATCTGCAGTTTAATTAATGTGTTGTAGGAAGGATAAGACCACTTTATTTTCCTCAATCCCCCTCTGTGGCCACAATCAACTGATGAGTTGTTGAGACAATCATACTTACATATTATCTAAAATATAGAGCTAGATTTTCTATTAAGATGAAGACAAATAAAATATTATTATTGTTTACAGTAATTTATATATGATTTGAATTTATAACTGTATTTAGAAGTTTAATAGTTTTGTCTTTTAGCGTATCAAATGTTAAGTTTTTAGGTATAATGCACATGGACATAAATGTGTATGCCAATACAAAAAATACAACTACATTTAACAGTAATATGATAAAATTACTAGCATAATTTTCAAAACATAAAATCCAAAATCTATTTATGATATCAATAAGGGTAGAGGAAACATGTGAATGGTTGTTAAATACATTTATAAATTTAGATTTAATAGAAGTGCTAATGTGATATTTGGTCCAAAAACGAATGAAGCAACCGAGGAGTGGAGGATGTAACATAATGATGAGTTACATAACTTGTACTCATCATAAGACATCGTTAGAATAATGAAGTTTCATAGATTACAGTGGGCAGGACGTTCAGCATGAATAGAAGAATCTTGAACCTTGTACAGGGTACTGACTGGCAAACCCAATGGGAAGAAACCATTGGGAAGACCTAGGCACAGATGGAAGGATAACATTAGAATAGACCTGAAAGAGAGGGGGTGTAATGAGGTGGACTGGATATAACTAACTCAAGATAGTGATTGGTGATGTGCTTTTGTAAGTTTGATAATGAACTTTGAGTTCCTAATGCATAGTGTAAGGCAACTTTCACACGCAATGGTTTGGCAGCCGTGCCATGAGCAGTTCGCCAAAATGGTCGAGATACATTGAGTCTAATGCATTTCTTCACATGCCATGGTGTTTCCTCGTCGATCCGCAAGGCATGCTAGGCTAGCTTCATTCACATGTTGTTCGTTGTAATGAGTAGATGCTATGGCTTCTGGAACTGTGGTTTGGGACATAATCTTAGAGGGGTACAAATTTTGGACTGAGTCATCGTCAGCTTGGAGGGAGAGTTGTGCTTTAATCAACTTGGAATTTAAGATGTTGGATGACAAGAAAATAAAAGGAGTTTATTATACACAACAATTTCTTCCTTTGGTTCATGTTAGCACACTGGAGCATGAGGAAATGGAAATGGCAAATTTGAGGGAACTCAACAAGACGTGGCACACCGGTTGTAAACGCCAAGCGCCATCCTTATTCACAGTGACGGCGAACCCCGTCAAGTGTGAAAGCCACCTAAGTAAGTGTTTTTGAGGAATGAGATCATAATAACAGTGAAAATAAGTTGGAACATTAGTTGTAAATTCAACATTTCTTTTCAAGTGGATTTATTTTCTTTCTAATGGTCATTCAACTTGATATATAAGTGTTGTGATGCAATGTCTAGTTGAGTGGTTATGTAAAGCTATAACTTTACTATATAATTATGTAACTTCATTTTTGCTTTAATTAACTTGAGTATTTATTTTAATCTATTAATTATAATTTAAACTGTATGTTTCAATGTTTTGTTGATATTGATTACTATTTTCAACAAGATCTGGGAAAAAATTTAACCTTAAAACAAAATAAGTTGTTTCAGTAAAGCTCTACTCCAATTTGTAAAAAAAGTTAGAGATGAGCTAATTGTTTGATTTTCTTTTTTGTTGACTTGGATTGTTCCTTCTCCCCTCTTCCCTCGATCCCTTGGGGCAGCTTGTAAATAGTAATTATATTATGTTTGTGAATTTCTGTGTATTTCCTCATGCACGTGTCTTGTCTGGCAGGATGCACAACTCGTTTGTTTTTGAATTGTGCTTGATATTTGAGCATGTTTTATTATCAGTATTGAAATAAACTTACCGCGAGCTGTTGTGTGGTGTGTGGAGACTTTGACCAGAGTTGTTATGTTAGGTTTATGAATATACGACTGAAGCTGTTTCGCAGTGTAGTGAGTGCAGTTCAGTGGATAATAATGGGATAATAGATCATTCAAGTGCACCGGTCAGTGGTTAGTTGCCTCATATGCCCTTTCCTCGCTATCCATAAAGTCCATGTTCATTGAGCAACATTCACTATTGTTGGTCACGGGACTTAGCACATCCAGACGATCGGTTGTTGTTGGTGCACACTAAGTTTAATTTCAAAAGGCATTTTCTTACTTTTGTTTCTTACTAATATTTAAAGTAATAGTAGGAAAGAGGCTCCATAATTTACAACCGTTAAAATACTTGCATTTACTTAGGCAAAAAAGCAACTTTTCAAAATATACACAGTGGCAAAGCATTTAACTATTATTTATTTAAAAATAAATGTGTTTCTATAAATACAGAAAAATGACATTTTACATTGGAAAATATTATTGTTAAATACTATGAGCTATTATTTTAACATTACTGTAATAATATGAAATAAATATTTTAAAAACATAACAGCATTATATTATAACATTGTATAAATCCAATTACAATAGCACAAAATACATTTAGAACATTAGTAATATATATAGCTCGTATGGAAATAGTTCAAATTTGACTCTATTTTATATTATTATTTATCTTTGGATCTCAAATATGAATCCAAGGCTTGTTTTACACTGGCGTAACAAAGTATTGTCGACATTTATGTTAATTATGATTCCAAATGTTTCTGGCCACACAAGACAGGCAGTAACAAAAGGAAACATAGTGTATTCTCATTTATTTGAGGTATTAAATGCGCACTTTATGAACCGACTGATTAGTGAAATAGCTTAAATCTAGAACAGACACTACATCCAGCCCCCAGCTGTTAATCCATCACTGTGAAAGAGGAAACCCACATTTCACCAATGACATTTTTTTCTGGCCATGCTCAGAAGTCGAACCTGGGATTCTTAGCTCAGTAGACACACACTACCAAATGAGCTAAGGTGTCAGATAGCACAGATAGTGATTAAAGATATTTATATATAAAAGAAATCAGACCCAGCAGGTTTGTCATTGTTTCCGGAAACGAAGTGTCCACCTTTTTGTCCCTTGATTGTAGTTTCTGGCTACCTGTTCCAGAACTTCTTAAGTATTTGGGAAGAACAAGATGTTTTGGTTGCGTGTGTGACGTATACTGTATTAAGTGTCTTGGGATCCTCATCTTTGGTACTTCATTTGCTTCAGAGTTTTTGGCAGTTAAAATTGATCAATTAAATGTTTCATCCGAACATGACTCGACAACAGGAAAATGAAGAGAATAAAGCACCACTGGACATAATAGTAGCACAACCCCTGGCCAGAGTTGAGACTGTGAGGATACGTATATCAGTTGACAGGGGTGTACACAGAGAAGGAACATTATGTTTCTGCCACTGCTTGTGGACATTTTTCCTTAGATCTTTATCGCTTCCAATGAAAAAACCTTTGTTTGTCGTGACATCAACACGAGATAACATCTTAATATGAAGAAGTATTCAGTAACTTAGTTATGGAAACATGTCGCTGACAACAAAAGTTGAACGTTATTGCGCCAGTGTGTTCTCACTCTTATAAAACCCACTAGATGTAGGTGGTTAACTATTTCCACACTCACATTATTATTGGTAAGAATTTACTTTCCCAAATTTGTAACTTGCTATACAAAATAGCACTGTAATGTTAATAATCTTTGATACAATGTGGATCCACATTAAGATGAGTGACAAACTGATAGTCTGGGACCTGGTTGCAGTGTATGTTTCAAAATTAAGTTCAGGTAAGCTGCTTTTGGCCAAGACACTGGTAGTAAACATAAATAATAACAATAATAATTATACTATTGTAAAATACTTTAATTTCTCATGGGAGTTTTACAGGGGTGGACTGGCTTGTTCTAAGTGGCTCAGAACTATAAATATGGATGCTTTTACCATATACACATAAATAAAACTGAAGTTAAGTTTCAGTTGTAAGCTGATAACATTAAACAGAGTATTTATAATTTTATTATTAGTAAATTTAATACCAAGGCCATTTCAAATACACTATCAATTAAAACAACATTATTCAGTCCACTTAAAACATCAGTTTATACTTTCTACTGACATGAGCAAGAGTACTTATAAATTGTTAGACAGTAGCATGGAGACTATTTTTGAAATGTAGGTTTATAAAATGATCCTCCACATGCTACTTGTGTATATCACAAATCTAGTAACAGTCAATATTAACCAAACAAATTATTTTATGTTTGTGTTAATAAGTTGATTATAAAAAACACCAATAAACCACAAACAAGACAGATTTATGTCATCATATATCTTCACAAATAATTTATTCTGGACACCCTCAGACCCAATAATAACTTTTTAATTAAAAATTAATTTAAAAACAATCATTTAGAATTTAATATATATATCCTGGTGTACCAGCCCACACATGGCGTTCAGGGAGTCAAAGATTCACGTGAGTCATATTTTCACTTAAATAATTTAGGGATGAACATCATAATTTTCATTTATCAAACTCCTTCAAAATAAAATAAAGTGGGGATATTTTAAAAGAAAACATCAAACTACTTAACTTAATCACTTATTGTTTTTGAGCTGCTTTTTCAACAGTTACAGAATCTGCTTAGATAATTATATCAGTCAAATAAATAATTTCAATTAAAATATTTATTTTTGCTTCTTTGAGAGGGAATTGATAATTTTATCGCTTTAGTCAACAAAGAAAGTGTAGTCAGAGCTGGGAAAATTATGTTTTTGATTTTTAACCCACCCAAATTGTAAAAATTATAGATATAGGTCATAATTATAATTTTTTAATTCATTTACATCACAAACTTATATTTGATGACAGTTGACTGGTTCAATCCTGATAGATGAATCAAATTGATATAAGTGAAAAATAACAACCTGAACGCATGAATCGAACCTAGGACCTTTGGCAAAAATAAGAGATTATTATTTTTCATTTAATCAATTCATGTTGTTTTGTTTTTAAAGTAAATATGTCATTGTTCTTTCTTCAGTGAGAATGTTAAGTCTCTTACATCTAAATATTAGGGTGTTCAAAAACTTATCTTTGGTGTTCTATAGCAACTTATGCTTTACACTTTGAGGGGTACATTTTATCCAATGATACCTGCTACAGTAAACAGCAATGAAATAAGCTCTTAGAAGTAGGATTTGGATATTCTAGCAATTTGCTTGGTAATAATTGAAATATTTTCTAATGGGAAATATTACAAATTAAATGGGGACTACTGTGAAATTTTGTGTTAACCTGGTTATTAATGATTATTTAAATTATAATTACTTCGCTGGTGTAGGGAACATTACTGAAGTGATTAAATTAGTTCACAATATTTTTGAAGGCTCTAATGAACTAAACTTTAGCGTTTTAACTTAAAAGCAGTAAAAATATTCCAAATAAGCAAATAATTAATCAAAATATTTAACTAAGTCCATGCAAGTTATCATCTCCTATAAACATATAAATATAGTTTCACAACTACAGTTCAACAACCAAGTAAACTTTAACTCTTCTTTGGTTACTTTGTCATTTGATTGGACTAATATAACAGCCACTAGATATAAAAACTCTTGAATGATTTAATTTCTCTATGGAAAACCTTTTAATTGAGAACAAAATTAGTGATAGCAAATATTTTGAATGTGTTATATCATTTTTAAGAAATTCAGTTCACTATAAGCAAGTACCTAGTTGATATGGTTACAGAGAGCCTTAAAGTGTTATTGCCCAAGCATTTTGTAATAAGCCAGGAGAAGTATTCAGCATTATGTGGTCACCCCTGGCAATGCTTTACTTTGCTTCAAATCTAGAGGAAAAAAAAGTTTCATTTTATTTCTTCCGAGCCAGTTTTTAATTAATTTAAAACGATCTAATCCAAATTTTAGAATGTTGGCTTTGAGGTGTATATTTTTGTGCAAAGAGGCTATTAATTTCAAAATATCAGACCTCTGCGCACGATAGATAACACATAATGCTCATTACAGATAGATAAACTATTAATTTTATTAATATTAATTAAAGTTTGAAAACAATAAGTTGTATTTTAAAACAAACATACATTAAAAAGATATATTTGCTATAACTGAGCAATACATCTCTTAATTCAGTAGACAATAGTTGTTGAGCTTGTAATTTTTAATTATAAATAATAAATAGACAAGGTTTTCACACTAAAATAAAGCACTTCATTGAAATAAATTCAGTATTCAAAGCAAAATTGTAATTTGAGTTTGAGTAAGTGAGTTTGAACTTAACACACACTTATTATGTCTCTTGTAATAGATACGTACCAAGTGTGGTTAAAGATTTGTTAGCAGTGAAATCCACCTAAAAATTCACTTTGGTTGTAAACAGTGATAGCAACTAGACAGAAAAACACTTGCTTTGTGAAAGAACTATTCAAAAGTATAACTATATGCAATCAGAGGTGGCTCTACCATTAAGCGAACTAGGCGACCACCTAGGGCCACGCACCGTGATTGAGCGATTGAGTAATCAAGTAACCGAAAAAAGAAGCACTATTTCGATTATGAGGGCTTGGATCAAGTAAGTTTTAGTCCAGAAGGTTTATTTAGAACAGATTATTTTCATGCAGTCATTGATTAGGTTCAAATAAGACTTGAAACTCGATTCACAGAGCTGCAAGATGCACTCTGGTTCTCTCTATGATATTCAATCTTTGAAGGACAAACCAGATCAAGAGCTCAAGGTTTGTTGTACTGTCAATGGTGAAGGCGAAGAGGCATCAGAATCTTACAGTGACATTGATAGCGAAGAGTTGTTCTAAGAATTAAAGATATGCGCATAAAGTTTGCCAACTAAAGCTAAAAGTGCTGCTTAGGTGCTAAAACAATTCTACTTCAAAAGGACTTGAAGGTGTTCATGCTAATATTTCTGTTGAATTTCACATTTTATTAACAATATCAGTAGTTATAGCATTAGCAGAGAGGTCTTTTTCAAAACTAAATTTCATAAAAACCTACATAAGATCAACAATGACACAAGAAAGACTATCAGTTGTTTTGATTTTATCAATCGAAAGTGAACTTTCATTAAAGCTTGAATTCTCATCCATCAGAGATAGATGATTTCAGTGCAATCAAAAGCAGAAAATTTCTTTCTAATAAACCATCCCAAACTTTCAAAAATACTTTAAAATTAAAATACTGCATTTATTATTGTATTCATACACCCCAAATATTTATTATATTTATGTAAAATCACCTTCTTGATTAAGCATTCTTTTTCAAAGTATTTTATTAAGTGATATAAAAGGAAAACTAACTTTTCTGTAACTCTAAAAATAATTTATATAAATTTTTTTCCAGAAATTTATTGTAAGAAATCCTCAAGTTTTGTATTATTTTCCCCACATCACTTATTAACGTTATGTTTCTCTGAGGTTGCATGGGTACATTATTATTTTCCTCTTAGTTCTTATAGCCAAATATGTATCCGAATTTAAACTAGTTAACACAACTTTAGGTTGGATTAATTTATTGCGGGAGGGGGAGGCGGAAATGACCCCGCTTACAGCTTCGCATACCCTAGAGCCACCTCTGTATGCAATAATATTAACAATCAGATAAAGTGTTAGTGCAAATTTTAATCCAGTTTATTATTTTAGGTAAGATTACCCAAAAGTTAAAATGCTAATGCGCATCTGGAGGAGCATAATATGTGCCCTTTGGTTACCCTTAAAGGTAGCATGCTTAGCTTGCATTATTTCACTATGGCAAAGCTTATACAATAGGTTCATAGTGTAATCCGTCAAGGTTAGGCTGCTATATTTCAGAGTAGATGGAGTGCACATAGCATATACCCTAATTTAAAAGAAACTTGAGAATCACCATTATTGAAAATAACATAAAATTTGTTAAGGAAATGCCCCAATATTCACAAAATGAACAATATTTAACAATTGAGAAAATCCACTCCTATGCACTCAATCAGAAATGAACACTTGTCTTTCAGGTCTAAGTTAAGTGTGATTCTAATACATAAACCATATCAGTCATATATACAATGCTATATCTGATAAATGGAGAAAGGTTCTCCTCAAAAAATTATGTTTATCTTTTAATATACATTATATTGATCTAAAAATATGTTTTACAATAAAGTGTGTATCCTACTCATACATTTGCAGATTATTATTTCTTCCTTTAGCTGTACATAGATAATCAAGGTTTTATGGTAGTTATTGGATGTAGATAAGAAATCAGTTTAAATAGTGGAAATTATATTTTAAATTCAGCACAGCAAAACAAAAAGCTACATACAAAATCTAATACTTCAGCAAGTTGAATAAAATAAACAAGTAGTTTGGTTTTGTAAAGAATTTGTTTATAACTCTAAGCTATACACTAGTCTAGACACAATTACCCTACAGTAAATTTCAATCGTCTTACTCTATTTCTATACAGGATTGGAATTAAAATGTGATCATAAATTGAATTCAATTAGAGATACTAACCTAAAAGCTCAGATCTATCAAGAATAAATGACATGTTTTGTATAAATATGCCCACAATCATGCTATACTAATTTTTATTGATACAAAGCTCCAACAAATGAGATTCGCACACATGCTCCCCAATTGAGTATCAACATTCTTTTCAAGCCACTATACAATATTTTGTATGTTTGCAAGAATCAAACATATAGATTTCAAGAATAAGAGCTTAAAACTCCAAATTCAACTTCCTCACATTCGTATAAGTAGATTTTATTACAAAGAAACAACAGGAAGGCCTCTTGTCCTACCAGAATCCTCTTATATTCTGGTAGGAAAAAAAGGCTACAGATTGTTCTTCATAAGATTGACGTATATTTTAATTATTATAACATTTTCTATTCAATAAAGTATATATGATTCTCATTTTGTAAGAAAATACAATTTAATATTTTCCCATTTCATCCTAAAACAATCTACTGCCGTGTGTGTTGAGAACCTTTAAAACATTTTTTTTGGGCCAATACCACAACACTTAAATTTCAACGAAGACTTAAAAAAATAGTAATCCTTCTCTTTGTGATAATTAATAGATCATTAAGATACACTCATTGATGTTAGTGGGCTCTAATTTTAAAAAAAAGGTCCACATTGTAAAATGAAATTAACTTAACCACTAAAAATCATAATTGTATTTAAAGTAATAAGGTGCTCAAAATATATGCCCTTTCTATGAAAATTGGACTGTAGTTCAACCCCTCTTCCCTCCCAAAATATTATGAATGATGTATTTTTTGTGTTCAATGTCTGGGCTAGTAGTTTATTGGAGTCTTATAAAATTCATAACAGCTCCAACCTCAATTATGTTTAAAACATTTTATTTTGCTTCATGAGATATTTAATATAAACATAATTCTTTGTCTTCTCTTGCTGGGGTTTTTTGCCGTGAACCATGAAAGGTATATTCCCCAAATGAACTTGTGAGTAGGGTCCTGGCTAATGTACCTGACCAGGGCTCAACTCCAACCTTCCTGTTATTACTGACCAAGTGCAACATAGGTCTACACTTTAGACCACTTGTCCATAAGTGTGAATAGACAACAGTGTTACAACTAGGTGTGGGATATAGGAGAGTAATATCACTCTTTGTAATAATTTGTAGACAGAGGACCTGCATAATAATCATTTCCTACTGGAAAATGTAAAATATATAATCAGTATAGTTGTGATGTAGGTAAAATGGGTATATTTTAACTAAATAAAAAATAATTCATAAAAACTAATCTATAACCAAGAGTCTACTGTAAAAAAAAAAAAAAATAATAATAAATGAGATAATTCATCGTAGAGTATTCATAGAGTAAAATTCAGTCATGATTGGAATAAAATTGGAAAAGGTAAGGACATTTTAGGAAATTGTATAAATAATTTATAAATCCCTTTTCGCTAATTGAATTTATTAGAAAAAGGCTGATCCAATTTTGACAAACGACCACTCATTATAAAAGTTAGGGTCCTAGGATGTTAGCAAAAATATTAGCTTCCAGCAAAAACCCAATTTTCCTACTGAATTTCCACATTTTCTGAAATGTCCACTGTGCCTTAGCTGAACAATGTCTGTGTTTACATTACCATTGTGTACGTCAATAGTTTAATATTTCTCTTTGTATCCATCTAATCTGCTAAGAAATTAAATCTACTACCCCACCCGCACAAAACTGTTAATTTTGAGATACACACAGAGAGCTGAGAGAAGTGCCATTTTAAAGTTCTCACCGTGGTGTGAATGTAAAAAATATATATACCAGTACGTTTTTCTTAAAATTAAACATCAAATGCTCAAAATTTATGGAAGATTGATAGACTTTTAACTAGAAAAGCTTGAAGTAAAAGTTAAGTGATGGCTCATTTTATAGAACCTTTCCCAATAAAAAGTTTGAATACATTTAAGTTCAAAAACTCTTCATGATCCTCTCGTAGAAATGTATATTATTTTATGGGTCATTTTTGCTAATTTTTTGTCATTTTGGAAATTTAGGTTGTATACTTTTTGTTTTTATCCTTTTATTTTTAAGCATGTAAAGGAATTGTTGAGTCATTTAAAAGTATTCATGTTGAATAAGTATATTTTATAATTCACAAATTTTTAATCCCATAGTTGTCTGAACAAGAAGATAATACAGGAAATGAACTTGGTATTTTCTTTGCTTGTATGGTTGTAAAATACACATTCCTGGCGAGATTACAACGAGGGTGGAGAGGGTTGCGCCGGGAGGGGTAGCTATTAATTCTGAAGCAAATATTTGTAAATAAATGTTATATTCAGCAGAATACGAGAGTCGACTATTGTTAAAAACATCAATGCATGAATAAATTTTAGTTTACACTTGTAAAGCACATGTGTGAGTTAGTCATGTGCATTTAATAAGAATCTCTGATCAATTTTTAGGTTATTTTATGACAATTTGAAATAATTTTTTTTTAAATTTTAGCTTATTTTGTAGGTCATTATTTGATCATTTTTAGCTTATCAAAATCTCTGCTCTGGTAATAATGAAATGCTTTATAAATTAGATGAGAGTAATAATATATGTATGTAAGAAATTGCAAAGATGTAGTCACAAGAGTTAATACAGTTACAAATATATTTTTTGTGGCCAAAATTGATAACATTTTACTATTTTATCAGTGTTGTTTCATATTTATTGATAAGATATATCAAAAGTGACAACTGCAAATCAGTGTTAATGAGTGGACAAATTTCAGAAAAAAAAAAGTTTGTTGCGTGAAGCTAAAAATTAAATTTGAAAAATGCACAGGGCAAAAACAAAGGGTATCCAATAAAATTTTCAATAAATACAACTATCTAGAAGATTGAACATGGTTTCAACCTACCTGAAATGATATGATAGGACCACACCAAGAGACAAACCAACTATCAAAGAAAGGTGAGTAACTCTTCTTAGAAAAACTATTTGTACCTTTGACTTTTGAGGTGTTTGCCCTTTATTTGTTCTTATAACTTTTTCTGTACTCTATTTTTTAAATCACGCATCTCATAACATTTACTACCTTTGAATTGTATTTCTTGTTTGTCTTTGCTCTCTCAAATGTTACAATTATGTTCAGTAATTATCTACAATTTTCCTTTTACTAACTTTTGTGTTAATTTTTGGCTTTCTCTTTAGGAATTTGTATTACATGTTTTACACTTACTCATAACGTTTTAATATAACAAAACCAAAGTCAAGGGATTGTGTGAAACCAGTAACAACTTTTCTCTAAGATGCGGCATTATCATTTTGTCCAGTGACAGCAGTGTAAAGTGTGAATCATGTGTCTATATTCATTGTCAAATCCATATAGTTTTTATCTTTATATTGTTTCCTGTAAATTCTTCCACATATAAAAGGAAATATAATTTTTGATTATAATTTTTAATAGGAGAACAATAAATTTTGAAGAAAATAAGAGCCCTAAAATATGAATAGTTAAAACCTAATTACTTTTAGAAAGGAACTGAGGAGATGAAGAAACTAATCCAAAATTAGTGCCAAATTAATTTATATAATAGTAACTTATACCACTCTTTGGAACATAGGTTGAATAAGAGTGGTAGTGTTTGGGGTCAACGCCACTTATTATAAGAATCACTTATTCACAGAGCAATAGGCACGAGCCAAAGGTGAGTTCATGGGGGGGCATAAACTCCCTGACACCTAAGCCTGTAGATGCGAAATTTCCTTAATATACAATATAAATTCACATGTCTAAATTGTAGCATCAGAACATAAATATATTGTTAGTTTTAATTTGGTAAGCATTATCTAAAGAACAGGTCACAGGTTCCTTACTTTCATTCAAGGGACTTTGAAAAGTGGTAAATGTCTCAAATTACTGTCTGCAACCTTGCCATTTGGGTTTGTCGGCAATATTACGTCTGGCCCATCATAAACAATATGTTTGTGCACGTCACAGTTGTTATTAGAAGGCAATGAAAGAAGTAGAAAGTTGCCTACACTGATAAACCATATTTTAAAAAACCATTCTCGAATTATAAATGTCTTCCATCCAACTTTTCAACCATTCAATACTATAAAAATAAAAGAAATACCCTTCAATTAATATCTGTAAATAACACACTCTAATAAATACAAGTTCTTTACAATAAGGACATTAGATTAGGTTAAAACTGTTTCCGAGTCTTTGTAATAATGTGTTATCTATAGTTTTATTTTATTTTAAAAATACTTCTTTGGAAGGCAAACACTTATTTGTATCCTACTAATTTAGCAAAAAATATTTGTATATAGCTCACATGAACAATTTAAAAAAAATACAGGTTCATGCAATTAATGTATAAGCATTTGCATAAGATGAGTTTTTTTAAAGTTAAATTTCTCAGCTATTTGAGAAAGTTTGCTTCTAAAAAGAGAATTACATTTATTTTCTCTCAACAAGGTCAAGCTATTTATGAGATTCGTTGTACTTTTTGTGGTTTTGAGTAAACCATATTAACAACATAATTTAGTGCTACAATTATTCAAACTAGACAATACACAAATACACAACCATATACTACTGTGCACTACAGCTAAATAAACATTAAATACAATAGTATAATCTACATTTTCCTTCAAGGCATTTTACTGAGATATTGATTGTGATCACACATTACAAAATAAAATAACTAAACAATGTACATAACACAATGTTTAACATTTAAAATTAATATCAGATATAGAGACTTTACATAGGAAGGAAGCCAAAAAGCATGCTTTGGGCTATGGCAGCACAACACAGCACACAGAAAGCCAGGGAGTTCAGTGACTTCGAATAATCTACACGAGGCAAATTAGTTCAGTACTAGTAATAGCCTGAGAATGTTAGTGTCTTCAAAATGATATACAAAATAAAATATTAATAAAAGTGGCAAGTTACGTTGAATAAATTATAGACATGTTTTATTAAAGAGGCCGCTCGCTAATGTATTTTCCAATAACAGTTTTTTAATGTATGTTTTTACTCTGAATCGAATACAAAGATTTGAGAATCCCAAGATTTAAACATAATTTCTTGATAAAAATATAATAGCACATGTGTGGTCATTTACTATGGATATGAATTAATTCACTAAATAATACAATATGTTTAGTATCAATTTATCTTATTATTCTCAAAATTTTCAAATAAGTTTAAAAAAAGTTATAAAAAATGTAGAGTATGAATGTGCACTCTTTATTCATAGATATTGTTGGTAAAAATGCACTTAATCCCTAGCGGCACCTTAATTAAAGTTGTTATTGAGCAAATTAGGGGGAATGGCAAAATGTTACTTGATATAAGTGCAAAACAAATAATGTATTTTAAAAGTCATTGGTATTCTTCAAGAAATAGTCTACTAATCATAAATAAAAATATTAAGCTGATGCACATGCATATTATTAGGAATTGGGTGTTTGCATTTTAAAACAAATAAACTATCTAACTTAAAGGAGATGTCACTTGTTTCAACAAATTTAATTTACATTTTACACTAAAGAAAATATCGATATTAACTTAGTTATTACTTGTTTGAACAAATGTTAATCAATGTTAATGTTAGTTGATAAAACGTATTTTTCAAGTACCTTGGCTATTAAAATTAAATTAAATAATATTTAAAATGAAAAGTTCTAGGTCAAAATATTTAATGATAAAATTGATCAAAATAAGGATTTAACTATTGTTATTTATATTACTATTTCAACCGGCTAAAATACAAAAANAAAAAAAAAGTGCCACCATGTGTTGATTAAGATGCATTAATATGAATAATTTATTTTTAAACTATCATTTAAATTCTGAGAAAGCACAAGTACTTGAAACAAGTGACAGACAATAATTGGCTAGTCGAAATGTGTTTTCCTGAGTGTGCGAATAACAAAGTTTCCACAGCACCAAGTGGAAGCCCTGGCTTTGTTGTGTGGGCCGTGTTGTACCGCAGTGGCTGAGCTAGTTTGGGAAGGCACACTACTGCGGGACAGATGGCCCAAGTCGACTGCCGCATGGAACAGAACAACAACCCATCACAAACATAACATGGCTGGGTTGGAGCTGCACACATATAAGCAATAACCAATCAACAATGCATTGAAGCAACGGTTTTAGTTTTACACACAGACTCACTGGAATAGTTTATAGTTTACATTTGACATGTTATCTTAGAGGACCAAGCACAAAATAATAAGAAAACATCCTGTACTGAAGCATGTGGTAATGGTTTACTTGTGTTACAATAACATTACAAAATTGAATAATTAACAGAACTAATGTTTTTGTGTTGAACTTTGTAATGGCTGAAAGAAGAAAACCCTAAATGTACTAATTGTTAAAATACACATGTAATAGAACTCAAGTTTACAGGAGCCTAAGATGCCATTTATTAGTTTCTGAGAAATGCTTTTATTTCATTATATAAAACCAATAAAAACAAGATAAAGTGAAAGGTAATTAAATAGCATGGTAGTTAAAAATTCCCTAGATAATAATTTTAGATTTGGAACGTTTACAAGGATATGCCTACTAATTTGTATCCCAAAAGAATCTCTCTAGCCTTGTGATGCAAAATCTTTGTAAGCTTTATTTAGGAGGTACTATGGTCAACTCTCAAGTGTTTCATTTACTATCATTTCAAAATAACAAAAAACATAGATTTGAAAAAGAAAAAAAAATTAACAATTGAGGAGTTCGGGGCAAAAACACGATAACCCTTATTGATTTACTGTGATATTTTCACTATTTAAATTTCTATGAAATCTGTAGATCTAGCTATACAAAATAAAAATAAAGTGTTCATTGGTATTAGCTATCCTTAAGGTATTGACCGACTATAAAAATAACTTATAGTTCAAGATGTAAACTAACAAAAATCACTTCTAAATTATTTGTTCATAAAAATAAGGGTTATCACGTTTTTGCCCGACCCCCTCAATTAAGTTAACAACCTAAGCTAGGATAATAGTGGTGTGAGGTATTGCGGACAAATTCACTCCCAAGTGTTGAACTAAAAATACACAATTTTGAACACAATGTTTACATTGAAATGAAAACCCTAAGTGTGTATTTTTGTGTCCTTACTTTCAATAGAAATTCCTAGAAAATTCAAAAATAAAGGTATGTTAGTGATTAATTTTTTCAAATAAACCAATACCTATTTATGGTTATTAGTTGAGTCGCAAACTATTTTATTCTGATAAAGTATTATACTTTCTCATTGGCTGATGAAATATCTCACGTTTAAAAACTCAGAATTTGTAAACAAATAATTTAAGGCACTTAGGCATAGAATAAGAACAGAAGGAATATGAAAACTATAATGTATATCTTTCACTAAGTTAGTAACTAATTTGTTTTTGTGATTTTGCTCATTTTAGTGCACACTTTTAAATTAAACTTAAGTTTTATGTTTTGAACACGTCTATTAATAGCATGCTAATTAGTACCTAATAGTGATAATTTTCAGAGCAACTTTAGGTACTTTTATAAAGCCAAATATGGTAAGTGTGTAAGTTTGCAAAGTTATTTAAAGTCTTTATCAAGGTAATATAGGCAGTTAAACTAAAATATAATTTGACATCCTTGTATCAGAGAAAGATAAACAAATATGAACCAGAGAAGCTTGATGTTCTTAGTTCAGACGTTACATGTGGGGAGGAGAACAAATATACACACAGAGAGAAATGAACCAAGCATTTTTCAATGGAATATAGACCCAAATAAATACAAGCACTTGAAAATTAGGCGAGTTTTCGATTTCCACATAATACATCACAAACACAACAAATAGTGCATAAAGTGTACAGCTGTAATAGTTAATAAGACGTTAGAGACGATGCGAAAAAAAAGTGCATAACTTATAGTGAGCAATTCAGACTAAAAATACAAACATTTACAATAAGATGTAAGGGTTAATAACATAAACATTCCTATTATACTTTTTTTAATTTAGCACCGCGTCTTACTACCCGTTTGGGTTATACGCTTCAGTACTAATTAAGCTAATGGGTTAGGAATTTGGAAAGTTGAATTTATAGGAAACTAACCCGCATTTGCATGGAAGGAGAGAGGAAAACCATTTAGGAAGCCCCCTCGCCACCAGTTCACTTTACCGAGATTTGAACCTCGATTTCCCCAACCTCGGTAGTCTAGCTCAACACGAAACTAGCGTGTTAGCTAACTACTCCACCGAGGTGGGCCTTAATCTAGAGAGATGATTTTATCAATTAGTGAGTTGGCCTATACAAAATTTGCTTCCAAAAGGAGTTTGCTTAAGAAAAACGTGACATATTAGTATTTTCTAATTTAACAATAAAGTTTATTGTATCTGCAGTGTTAATTTAGTTAGTTTTATTTTTGAAATCTTTTGTATATTCTTTTATTATTATCATAACTATTCTTACACTTCTCAAAAATACATAAAATATATTTCAACTTTAATTTCATCCATATTTACAATCAGAATTTATCATGAATAACATGCTTCAGTGGCCAAATTGTTTAAGGTGTCACTATTGTGTTATACAGGCCTGCTGATTAGATGAAGATCGGGGTTCAAATCCTGATCAGGTCTATTTAGGCTGGTTTTTCCAAAATATTTTCCCACTCTTTTTCCACTCAAATGCAGGTAGATCACCTCTAAAATCATTCCTTACCTATCCCTACTCAATTAGAGTAACTATAATATATGCGTATAACCAGAAGAGAGAGATAGTAAGACGCAGTGATAAACAAAAATGATTAGCAATGTAATAAAAAAAAGTGTATCCAACTAACAAATGAAGCTACTTTGTCTCTTAAAACAGGCGTGGTTTTGTGTATTCTGTATATATTTGCAGGATAACTATCTAGAATTTGTTAGTCAACTTCTTGTGACCGCATTGGATGATAAATCTACTAAAAGGCAGGGGTAATGTGCATATATATGCAGTGGTGGATTTAAAATTGTTTCGCCCCTAGGCACAATTATAATTTGCAAACCACCCCTCACCCCATCTCTCAAGAAAATAAAAAAATTGGCAAGGGCTTTAAGAAGTTTTGAAGGAAAGAGGTGTTNGAGTTAATACTCAAGAAAAGACATAATTATTTAAATAAAAATATTATAATAAAAATAATATCAGCCCCTATGTCCATACCTAGTGGGCTTATAGTGTAAATCCACTTCTGCACGAGCACACATACACAGAGGCTGTGAATGGAATGATTAAAAGTGAGTATCTTGACTTGAGTTTTGTAATATTTGTTATTAGTAAAAGTTTAAGTGTGGATCTAGATTCAGCATTAACTACAAATTTTTGGAAGAGAGTATAGAGTATTAGAAATTCCATTTTAACCCATTCTCATTTAATCAAACTATACTTTAATAAGCAAGGGTAAAAATAAGGGAAAGTGATGAGTTATGAATGAGATTGTGAGAAAATTGCTTAGTTCTGATAAAGGTCAACGTCACTAGGCTGTCAAAATAGACTTATAAATATAGACAAAAGCTAGCTTACAAAAACTACTAATTTACACTAATCCCTTTGTAGATAAAAATATAACCAGTATGATAAATGATCCATAATGATAAACCATAAATATCTTGTTGCCATACCTAGCACTTATCTACACTATTCAATTTAAATGAGATAGCTAAAAGATAGGTATAGCAAGAAGATAATTATGGTTTATCATTACTCTTAAAAGTCTTGCTTTTTTTTTCAATACAATAGTATGCTAATCAAAAGGTTAAACATAGTGTATATGATTAATTTGATATAGTTAAGTATTTACAAAGTCATTATGTCTGTTTAATTGACTTGAGTTTTAAAACAACGTCTAAAAAGCTAGGAAAATCTATGCTTCCATGACTAAGGCTGACAATAGTCATACTTATAAAATATAATTATTAAAACTATTTAACATTTTTGAATCACAGTCAAATTTTAAACTCTCTTGGATATCTTTCCTGATAACATTTTGTGAAATTCGAGACAAATCTTATTTTTAGATGAATTATTAATCAAACGTTTTAAGCTCATGAACATGAATTAATTGTATGTATTGTATTACAAGTGAAAGGTTGATATAAACTGTCATACAAGACTTGATATTATCCAGAGGATAGGTCGACAGAACTCAATCTCGCAACCAACTGAGAATGCTTTTTCTCGGCTTTGTAGTCACCTTGCCAGAATGCTGGATCTCTGAGGTCAAGAAACAATATTTTAATAACAAATATATTTGACAAGAAATAAGTTAACCAGCAAGCATTTAACAGATATTAGTTGGAAGCAATATAGTGAAGTATTAATCCAAGGCTAGTGTTCATGATAGAGACCACATTATCTGTAGGAGTCGAGAGGGAAGCGGCAAAGTTCTATCAAGCTTGAGTCGGTTATAAAGTGAACTCATGAACGTAAGCAAGCAAAGATGAACCACAACAACAGAAACAGATGTATCACAAAGAGAACATGTAAAAATAGAGTCCAGTCACAAAAACTCGAGATAAATAGAATATATTAACACACATATGCACAAGAAAATAAATATTAATAGTTTTACAAAACAGATTAACCTTCTTAATACCATGAGTTCCCGAGCAACTTATATTATTTGAAATATTTTCCTGTATTCAAAGTGAAAATTTAATAATAGTGTGTAACAAATTTCTTGCAATCTTTTACTGAGTACTATATAAATAGCTAATTTTTCAGATTTTTATTTTGATTACAAAACAAGTTATGGAAAATTAAAAGTTGTGTGTGTTCCCTGGTAGTAAAAGTGTTACGGTTCATTTTATAGTTAGCCATAAAAGAACACTTGTCTTTGTTAAAAACATATAAGTTTAATACTTATAGTGATAAACAGTTACATTACATATAGAGATAATTTAAGAAAACTATATATATATACCAAATAAACAATTTGCACATGTAAAAACAATAATTAATGATTATAATAAAAACATATGTTTGAAGGAGTATTTATTTTATCCCTACTGGTCGATTCAGAAGCAACAAAACATTTTCCCTTCCAGTGATTGTGGTTTGGTTTTCTTATTCTGTTGATCCAGATTATGTGCCATCATTCGAGAGAAGCAATGAAGGCAGTGTCATCCAACTTCAATATAAAAGAGTTTTTGTGGGCCACAATCAATATTTCCCTTACAAAAGAACTTTATTTCTATTTTCTTACAAATAACCTTTTAGAGCACCTAAAAAAGTATCTTTCATTGCAAACATTGCTTGAAAGTTCTTAATGCCAACCCTTGTAAAAATAATTTTTATTTGCTTTGCAAAACTATAGTTAATCTAAATATTTATATCAAAAATGTTTAATAGTACTTCCTTTGGTATTACTGCATGATTAGCTTTGTCATAACTGATTTAAAGAACAAAAAATATTAATAAAACTGTTAAGTTTTTGTTTTGTGGTTGTGGCAACAAGATATAATATGGTTAAGGATAGAACCTCAAATTATCGAATCCTTAAGGATATTCAATGATTCAAGAAAATTTCAGATTAGGCCTCAAATCCTTAAAAAATATTTTCTTCTATTTTCAAGTGAAATTTGTTTTAGAGCTCTAATACAGCTTATTGGTGGTTCACAACTAATTATAATCATAGGATGAACTTAACAACCAGGCCCCAGACCAGTAATTTAACACTTAACTGAATGTATGAATGTTATAGTGAATGGATCATAAGAAAGAATTTAAACATTTAGTTACTATTACTACTTGATATTATTCCATTATATATATATTTCCTCTTGTGTTTTTAATTTTTTTTCGAGATTTGTATTCGGGATATCAAGGTAAATGGAAGATTTAGAATAGTAAAATAGTGGATTCAACCCAACTCTAATTTTAGTGAATGAAATAATAAATAAAAAAGTATTATATTCACAATTTAACACTCTTATAACTAACTGGCTACCATAATCTATAGCATAAATAAAGTTTTTTTTTTATAAATTAGGTGAAAAAAAGAACACAATTTTAGTTTCAAAATAAAAGTTTTTATTTTGTAAATACATGTGCATGAATAAAGGTTGTATGATGTATTTAACTGCCTTCACTTCCTCCGGTTTACTTTACTAAGGAAGTGAAAGCAACCTTTCAGAAGCTTTTGTCTGTAAATGATTTCTAAGTGAACTGCCACTACCACAAACAAAGAAACATCCACATGGTTATTTTCATAATTTTTTATTTAAATGTAAAAATGCCTGAAAATATTATAATCAAAACAAAAATCGTTTTGTTGAGAAAGCTTTGATTGCCAAAAGTGATATAGGTGGTTAAAATAAGGGCTTGCAGATCATATAGTTTGACGTATGGACAGTAGATTTGGTAATTTTTCCTCGCTGTGAGATATGGCTATTTGTAAGGAAAATTAAGTATAAGCGCAAACACTTCTGTAATGTCTATAAAATTATATTGATAAAAAAAATATTGGAGACCCTAGCTATTGGTGAATGGTAACTTGAAAGGTTTCACAAATTATAATAAATTAATAATTAACAGAAATACACCTTATTAGTTTTAAGAATCTCACTAAAGAGTATGTATACAACAGGTGATAAAAGTCGTCTTGAACGCTCAGGTTTGACAAGTTTATTGTTTTAGTTTTACATATTATCAGTAATAAACAATACTTATTGTCATCTATATTTTCACTAATAATTATAATTGCTGTACATCATTTTGAGATAAATAATAACATTCATTTCAAAATGCAATGGCAATGTACTCGCTAAAGTATGTCATACATATTTGTGTTGTTTTAAAACTTGGCATTGTCTTGGTCATAAACACCCGTAACCAACTGCGACACCACATGCACAAAAACACTTTGGTTGTAAACAATGATAGTTAATTAATTTCCTCTTTATCATAACAATAATTGTAGTTCAACACCTATGAACAGGTTTCACATGGACTTTATAAAATGTAATTACCTCAAAGTAATAGTATTTGAGACAAATATATCCATAAAGGGTATCATTTGCACTTTTCTCTCTCTAAATTTAACCTCTTATTTAAAAAAGTAATTGAAAAAACCAAAGTTTCTCATCAGCTGCATTGATGGTTGCATATTATAGGGTACCCCCCTCACACTATACTGAGTTATGAGTGGCGAGGAAGTCAAGGTTCAAATCTCGAAATGGGGGAAATAAGGGTGTTTTTAAAAAGAAAATTATCCCCCAACCCCTTATAAATTCAAGTAAATTTACTCTAATTTATACTTTGCTCATATCTGTACACCTTTATTATAAATATGTGGATAGCCTGGACAGGTAGTGAGATGCAATGTACAAATTTTTCATTTAAAGAAAAACCCACAATAATGAAATTCAATGTATAAAAAACAGAGTAAATAAAATTAAAATATTCTGTCTATTAAAGATTGTTTTCGTTAAGTTAAAAAGTGAAATAACATATTTTTAGTAATATTGAATAAATCTTTACTTTGATGAAAATTTAAATTGGAGGCCAAAATTTTAAAAGGTTAAAAAAATCTAAACTAAATTAATAAACTAGATTTAGTGTTTAAGGAAATTGTTGATAAAATTCAGCAATCTGAAGAAAGGAAAATGTCTGCATTCCAGTTCTTCTGATGAGGACAACAATGAAATAGCATGTTTTCTTTGGAATGCATTTTATTCAACTACCAACAATACCGATGTATGAGTCAAGTGTTTTAAATGTCAAAAATGAGTGCATGAAAGCTGTAACGGATGGAATAAAGATGAATTGGACAAGTTTGTATGTGTCCCAGGCCTAAGAAGTAAAAAATTATATGACTCAGTTTTAACCCATGCCTAACTCGATCATACATCCATATCTGGGTCATAACCATATTTATACATTGTTTTATATTTGATGTGCTAGATAAGAATTATTCATGGATTGACACATTTTGTATAGTAAAATACCATGTTAAATAAATAGTATTGTCTTTCTTTATAGATAATTGCAGATTCATATACTTATGTTTTATCATGTTTTCCCCCTTATCGTTCTGTTAATTACCTCACAGTCCCTTATTATAATGGATTATGCATACCTTACATAGAATGGAGTGTCACGGCAATACATAAACTTTTAAATATAGATGTTGATAGTACATGTGTATATATATACACGCACACACACACACACACACACACACAGGACCGCGTCTTACAATGCGTTCGGGTTATATGCCTATGAACTAATTACATTAATATTTTAGGGATTTAGATGGTTTAATTTAGAATAAGTGCACCTTCATTTGTGCACAGGGAGAGTGTAAAACCATTTAGAGAAAAAAACCTCAGTGCACACAACCAAGATCAAACCTCGATCTCTCTGCCTTCGGCAGTAGCGAGAGTAACGTTGTACTAAGAGGCTATGTTGATAGTAAATTATTTTGTAAAAAAAATAAAAAAATCTGTAAAGTCATTCAAGTGGTGAAATTTTTGTGTGTTTTATGAAAAATCTGAGAGAGTTGGTAGCTATCAATATTGCTGTCCCAATGAAACAAGAAATACAATTATAACAATAATGTGACCATAGGACAATTATTGTTAGTGACCAATCCATCAATCTAGATTTTGTTATTTTTCAATACATCAAATAGACAATATTAGCAAGTTATGTCGACCTTTACACTTAAAGAAGACCTTTTTTACTAACATCATGTTTAACATTATCTTTGCTTTTGTAAGACCGTTTTTCTCAATAATTATTCACTTTCATTTCCCCCCTCTCACTTTCATTGTAAACAAACAAAGAAAAAAGAGTAAGAAAAAAATTCATGTGATTAAAATAATAAACTTTTGAAACTGAAAGACATTCCTAGTGAATTTAGCTAGAAATAATCCAACCTAAAGATAAGCTTCATAATAATTTTTGACAATGAATGAAAACAAAACTACTTATATTAGAATATGAATATTATAAACTAAATTGAAAAAGTTTTTTTTTAATTACCAACTATGGAAAGCACTTACTAGCTACAAAGCAGATCCTATTCAACATTTATATAACAAGATGATAAAATCACTTTAAGCAAAATATATATGAATATATTGAAAAATGACACCTGGACACAGGAATCGAACCCAAGACCTTTAGCTTAATGCACTATCCAGGGATAGTCTTGTGCTCAGGATCATTCTTCACTCATATTTTAAGGCATATTTTAGGGCTCATGTCGGTAATTATAATCACTCATTCCCCCAGCTTCACATTTCATATATGCTTGATTGTATAGTGTTGCTTCTTTACAAAATATATTTGGGTGAAACAACAAAAAAAGTGCTAATTTACTAAATTACAGAATAAATGTAACAAATAAACAAACTGTGAAATTCCTTATTTTTAATCAAGCAACATTGAATAATATTGATAATTTATTTAGAATGATTTTTTTTACAAAGAATAGATGGTTATATACAACAAAATGTTACAAATAGTAGGAAGATATAGATGATAAATGTTGAGTAGTAAACATCTGACAGCTTACAGCTGTCAAAATTAACACCATCTATTTAAAGTGACAACTGCAGAGCACAATACTTGTCATTTGAATACATGAAGGTATATAGAATGACTGTGTGAACCGTCCCAAAAAGTTTCTGGCTATGGTGATACAATATACATCCAATTTTTATATCAAATAATAATATAAAAACGTTTATTTTTACACTAAATTTGATTAGTCTTAAACTCCAGTATTTTATCCCTACACAAATCTTCACAATCACTTTATTCAGCAATCAGTGGTTTATCTGGATAGTTATTGTAACCAATATCTATTTACAATTACATGTAAAACAAGATATGTTTTGTAATAAAGATAGGTTTTCTATTTCATTAATGTTATGTATAAATACAAGTTCTAGGTTCTATATATACATTATGAGCAGGGATGCAAGTGCCGAAGTGTTTACAAATAAGTGAGAAAAGTGACTGAAATTGGTAATAAATAGTACACTGCACCGCACAGACTTTCTCTCTCTCTTTCTCTCTCTCTCTTATTTTAAAATAGAGGCATTTACTAAAAACTATTAAGAGTTGTGAAATGAAATAATATACATTGTTGCAGAAACATTCTACCAGAGAGACAAAATAATATACATAGTTGCAGAAACAATTCACCAAATAGCATACACTAAATAATATACATTGTTGCAGAAACATTCCACCAAAGAGCCTATAAATGAACTAATAGCCACTGTTAGGAAACAATGAAAAAAGAGGAACATCTATGTCCATCAAAGAGCAAAGAAATCAATTCCACATATCAAAATACCTATATAAAAATATCTAAATTTTCTTATAGCTCAGAAATTATTGGTTTTATAAAAAACTATTTCAAATAGAAGATTTTTAATAGTACTGCAACGTTAGAAGATTTTTAATAGTACTACAACTTTACAATGATAAGTTATTTCATATCTGAAATAATCGAGGAGAAATTATCAAAATTGGAAATTTTCATGGGAATATGAGAGTTACCATTTTGTTTGTAATGTTAAACAAATGCTTAGGTACAAATTTTAATCAAAACCATTATAGCAAATTTAAAGAAATTTGATTTTTTCTCTTTCTATCCTTCAGTTAACTACCTACCTTTGATTTTAGGCTTTATATGTATATAATTCCAAACACTCCTCGAGGGAACCTTTTTAAAACTATAAATACCAAGTTTTAGCCCGGTCGATAAAACAGCTTCGGCTCCAGGCCGCGAGAGACAAACGGAGAGATATACAAATATGGACGAATGAACAAACAGATAAACAGACAACATTGCAGAAAATACTTTTTCAGTTTCAAGAAGTCATGAAACCCAAGATTTTTAAAAATATTGAGTTTTATATTTTTTATGATCACAATAAGCCACTTCTCTCTTTGAGAGATCGAGAGAATGTTAAAAAGTGACCTTAAGGTAAATAAAATTGATAAGAATGTGTGCTTATGTTTGCAACAACAAAAAATCAGTTATTATCAACATTTGAATTAACTTTTAAAAAGATTTATAAAATGAAATTGTATTATATTTAACGTTTTTATAAATCAAAGAATAGAATAATTATTTAAAGATGTTTTGCAATTTAAAATTTTATTTTGAAGATTGTTTTGTTAGTATTTCTTGTATGCCTTCTTGACAAACACATGTCTGGAAGTTATTCTCTTGCAAAGCCTTATGTATCAGTAATCTTTGATTTGATTTTGTAAACCATTTAAGTGAAATCCTAAATTTTCATGCTTCTTAAATTTCTTACTTTTGTTTGAGTTAATCTTGTGTCCAGATTTATTTCTCCTCGTTTTGTCTTTTTAAATGGTTATTTTTTATTTTATAATGCATTTACTTTTTTATGTATAATTTATTTTTCATCAATGTAAATGTGATGGCTTATATGTGTACATTGCTTGTAGCTATGATAATGTTTATACTTAGTTAGGTTCAATTAATTTATAATTTAAGTTAACCCCCTTTGGTGGCTGCATGATCTAACAAACTACTCTCACAGTAGACTAGACTACCGATGACGAGGAGAACGAGATTCGAATCTTGGTCGGTGTACTGAGGGTGATTTTTCTAAAATGATTCTCCACCCTTCCTACACACAAAAGTGGGTAAACTTCCTATAAAATATAACTGTATTAATCCCTAAAACCATTTGCGTAGTTATTTTTTAAGTGCATAGAACCCCAACAAGTAGTAAGATGTGGTGCTAACATTTTTTTTAAAAGTAAGGTACTAAATTCAATAGTTTTTCTTAAAAAACACTTGAAACTGATAAAAATAAGCTTTTATTTGTGGTAAAAAAGTGACTAAAGTGACAAAAAATAAGAAAAGTTATTTACTTGCATATCCAATGATAAAACGGAGAGCTGTAGAGTATACAGTTTTAATAAGGCACTAGTAATCTTGGACATTGTCCTAAATGCAACACATGCAGTTCTAACCAATGTAAAGAGAATAGGAAGGTAGCATACCTTGTATGAATATTATTATGTTAATGTTTACATTACCCAGAACACAGCAGTTAAATTTTACATAAAGACAGCCACACATAAATATTATTTTTAATAAGTAAAGTAAGATGATATTGGACAGTGGTGTGGATTTTAAAGGTTTATTTTTAATTTAAAGCTCCAAAATGCAACTTGATTTTGAGCAACTTAATTTGTCTACTATTATAGCTTTGTGTGTGTAATACGCTTGTGTACTGAGTGACGTCACAAAGCTCAGCCAATCAGATGTATTTCTTCATCTGGGGCTACCTTATATTCTCTTTATATTGGTTCTAATAATGTTTTGATGATATTTCAATATATTATTATTAGCACCGCGTCTTACTACCCGTTCAGGTTACACACAATATTTCAATATTAAACATTTTGGAAATTTTTTGTAGGAATAAACTGAAGCATGCTTGAATCCATTTTGCTGGTGTATGCATGCACCAATCAATCAAACTTGTGATGTATGTTTTATTCGAAACAATGGTACTTACACTAGTGAGCACATCTAGAGGCAAGAAGCACCTTTGGGAAGCCAACAGATTGACACAAACTATTTATTATACAACTAATACAGACTTAACCATTTCACTAGAGTACAAACTAACCCAATAAATATATGGTCAGTGACCTGGCAGTTTAGGAGTAAGGTGTCAGTCAGGCTTCTGTGCTGTGGGTCCGGGGTTAAATCCTCGGTCCCGGCAGAGATTTATCTGATTGTCAAACCCTTCCTTCACCTCTGACAAGACGTGTATTAATCACAACTTGTGAATGTGGGGAATGCCAGGCCTCCTCAGGCCTCCACCGTGGTTCGGATCTCACGTTAAACTGTAGGTCCTTCATTTCATCTCACAATCACCCTACCATTACACATTAGCGTAAATGTATAACCCCAACGGGTAGTAAGACGCTGTGATGATGATGATAATAATAATGTTGATGATGATGATGATGATGATAATATTTTATTTAAAGTTGAAAAATAATACTTAAAAACAGTAAATGAGCTTGGGACATTTTATTTAACATTACAATGCTATTACCACAGTGCTACCAAACCTCGTTTAGTGCCCATTACATCTCCCATAATTTAAGGCAAAGTCAATTATTGGTAGAATAAACAAAACAATAATTTTAACGATTATTATTATTATTATTATTATTATTATCATTATTATTATCATTATTATCATCATCGTCTTACTACCCATTTGGGTTTTATGCATGTACTCTAATTTGTAATGGTAGGGTGATTGTGAGATGAAATGGAGGACCTACAGTTTAACGTGGAATCCGAACCACGGTAGAGGCCTGGCATTCACCACAATCACAAGTTGTTGATTAATACACGTCTTGTCAGAGGTGAAGGAAGGGTTTGGCAATCAGATAAATCTGTGCTGGGACCGAGGATTGAACCCTGGACCCCAGCATAGAAGTCCGACACCTTACCCCTAGACTGCCAGGTCACCCTTTACCACTTGTTCTTTATGGATGTGAAATGTGGTAAAAAAAATTAGGTTGTTTGAAAAGAAGGGGCTTGGAAAGAAATTTTGTCTAAAAAATGATGAGGTTACTGGATAGTGGAGGTTACATAATGATGAGTTATATAGGATGTACTCATAAAAAACCATTGTTAGGATAATCATCAAATCTCATATATTATTGTGGACAGGACTGTGCAGTGCTAATGGGAGATTCTATAACCTTGTTCAGGGTACTGACTGGCAAACCCAATGAGAAGAGACTATTGGGAAGACCTAGACACAAATGGGAGGATAACATTAGAATGGACCTGAAAGAGAGAGGGTGTAATGAGGTTGACTGGATGGAACTAGCTCAAGATAGGGCTAGAATGTAATGAGGTAAATTGGATATAACTAGCTCAAGATAGGGATAGTTAGTGTACTATTGTGGCAATGAACTTTCAAGTTCCTGGTGCTATAGAGAGAGTAAACAAGTCTACTATGGGTGTGTGGAATTTGTCATTTATTTAGAACAGAAACACAGCCAAAAGTTGTATTGTCATTTATACAAAAATATTTTACAGGTGATAGATAGATTTACACACCTAGTATGAGTATAAATTATAAATTACATCTAGATACTAATCAATATAAGGTATCCATAATAAATGGGCTTCACTTTTCTAGCTCTGTGTATACATTGCGTCTTATAACCTTTTCAGCATATCAACATATTTACACTAAATGGAGTAGGTTGGTGGGGGGGAGGTGGGGTAGTGAGGAAGGTAGAGTTAAGAATATATGTACCCACATTAATTTGGAGGAAGCATGTGAAAATATTTAAGAAAAATAGCCTAAAGTAAACCCGAGCGGGATTTGAGTCTCCCTCTCCTTGTCTATCTTGAGAGCAATACGTTAGAGCATATGACAATTCTCATCCTATATAGGAATGACATAAATTATGTTAAAAGGTTTATTTATTTATAAGTGTCTTCCGCATAAGGACTTGAATCTAAATTGTTTTACCTTTATATCATGACTAAAGTGATTCTTTTGCTTTGGTTAATCATACAATTTGCTTATGTGTACTTTTCTTTTTCAGTTTTTTTTTAAATATATTTCACTCTTTTTTTTTCGGTTGAGGCAAAGTTATTCAACTATTTATGGAGATGGTAATGTAAAGGTTACTATGTGATTTATGGTAGAGAGCCAGGACATGTTTAGCTAAATCAAGCGGGAAGCTGAAAGCAGGGTGGACCCTCCTCCTAGAGAAACACAACTCCAAGCAGGATGGACCCTCCTCCCAGAGAAACACAACTCCAAGCAGGGTGGA
>CABFVZ010002907.1:64722-94787 GCA_902151445.1 Timema monikensis | reverse complement strand
AATGTGTGGAATACCAGGCCTTCACCGTGGTTCGGATCCCACGTTAAACTGTAGGTCCTCCATTTCATCTCACAATCACCCTACCATTCATTACACATTGGCGTAAGTGCTTACAACCCGAACGGGTAGTAAGACGTGTTGCTAATAATAATAATAATCAAACTTTTTTTGCTAAGAGGCATTGTATCTTACGTTGTTTATTGTTTTTAAAAATGAACCTTAAGATAATCTCATTTAATACAGTTTAAATCTAGCGGCAAATAAGATCATTTTCATCACTCCCAAAGGGATTTTCCTAACATGAATTTGGCAACACTGATGGTGGCTGCAAATCACTTTAGCGAACACCGAGATTGGTGCGAGATGATGTTTGAATTAATGTCAGAAAGACTTAAAGACACGCTCAGACATAATGTGATAATATCTTCAGTCAGACGCATGATACAACTCAAAGGCAACAAGGCTGGTTTTATTTAGATAGAAGAACAGTGTAGAAAATTCGAATTTATTTCATTGCGGCCAACATTGATAACATTTTACTGTATTGTTAGTGTTATTTAAAGGTAGTGATAATATCTTTCAAAAGTGACAGCCGCAGATAATATGATTTGACTTATGACTACGTTAAGGTAAATCTAGTAACTTTTATATCCACCCTTCCTATTATAATTGGACTATCCACGCCTATTTTAACAACTCTCAGCTTTTACCGATTGGTCACCAGGGAACCTCAACTCGAAGAAAAGTATTGTCACACGGCTGATTCACATTCACATGACTGTGTCGTGTCACTACCATTCACAATCACAGGACTGTGCGCCTACCATGCTGAACCGTGACCTTGGAAGAACACTTTTGAAGCAATCTAAGACGATTGGGTAAATTTGTGGTTTCCTCTTTTGCCATGATGAAGTGACAGACGTGGGTGGGGACTTGGTCTTGTGTGCGTGTGCGTGTGCGCGTGCGCGTGCGTGTGTGCGTGTGTGTACATGTGTGTGTGTGCGCGTGTGTGCGCGCGTGCGTGTGTGTGCCTGTGTGTACGTGCGTGTGTGTACGTGCGTGTGTGTGTGCGTGTGTGTGTGTGCGTGTGTGTGCGCGTGTGTTGAGATAATTAGGTTTATAAAATACACCTGTAAGTTAGTCTAGGTAAAAATACACAGCATAATGTGTAGCGGCATGTTCTTTGAGGTACAAAAAAAGAATTTAAAAATACATACTTAATCACGCCGTCCCCTTAAAGGGTAGACAATAAACCGTGCATATCAATATAAAATGTATATATAGCTCAAAAAACAGCTACGTACTTAATCCATCCTCACTAACTTTCTCCACACTTCCCTATCCTTGCATACTTCCTTCTCTTCAACAACATCCATACACAGTCATACATGCTCTTTTATTATTAAAACTATTAATGTTTTTCTTTTTCACACATTCGTCTACAACATTTAGTCACATCTTACATGACCTACCCCTTCTTTTTGATCCATACACTCTACCTTCATATATTTGCTCCGTCACTATCCACACTCATCCTCTCAACATGTCCAAACCAACGTAAAGCGCTTCTATAAAATGGAGAAAAAAATATTCCAGAACTAATATAAAATCTTTGTTTTTAAAAATAATTTCCTAGGTTTCAATTATTTATTATATTTGACCAGTATATGAATTAGTAATAATTTCACATGCGCCAAACATAAATACAATTTTTTTTTAAATATCTTCTGACCAACATGTGGGGGGAGGGGGGAGGAAATTAATCAATCGAGCAAACAAAATATAACGTGTTTTAGTTCTCTAATTTAAACACACACAAAAAACACAATTTCCGGGATTATTTTGTCTGCAACAATAGAAATAAATTAACTTCACATTTCACATAAACGTTTACATTTTGATGGACGAGGATTTTATATTATTAAAAAAATCGAACATCTGAATTCACAATGATGGCGGAATGCTTCCTAATTTTTTTAGCTCTTTCAAATATTCGTCCATGAATAAAATACTCGTATTTGCTGACCGGCAGTAATAAATCTCTTCAATAATATTAGCATAGTACCCTTCCTGTAAAATATATTTTATTTGACTGATTTTACAACTTCACTAAAGATTTGTAAAATAAAATGCAATGTTATTTCAATAGTTAATTGGATTAAAAGTTTAAAAAAAATGACAATACGTATTTGGAAAGCTTTTAGATGTGGTGCTGGAGGTGGACAGAGGATTTCGGGAAAATTGCGCCTTCCCAGAAAAAAAGGGGGGGGGAGAAGGAAAACTGCGCCCTCGCTGGCGTAGATCGGTTAATCAAATCCTTTTATTTTGGAGGGTGGGTATTTCAAATCGACTTATCGCACATCATGAAGTCTTGAGGTCAATGTACATCGATTCATCGCACCTGTCTCCTTGCCTGTTGGTTAGGTTAGGTTTGGTTTGGTTTGTCAATGAAATAAAGATTAGTGTGTATCTGTAAGCATTTGATGTAAACGTATAAATTGAAGTTACCAAACTAATTATTGACAAAGCTTTACTCCATTTATTGTTAATCTAGGCTCGACTCTTCAAACACTTTGTTAGGTCCTTGGGCATACTTGTTTTGTAAGTGTGTAAAACAGTGTGGGACGCAATTTTCCCACCTAATGGTGTGATGATTGCTAGGAGGACGCAATTTTCCCCTTTTTTCTTGAAAGGCGCAATTTTCCCTAATCCGGACAGAGAGGTTAAAGTGTACAGATCGGATGAATTGTAAATTAAAAGGGAACTTTTACGCGGATGATTCTGAAGGGCTGGCTCATATAATGAGAGTAAAGGACTTTTATTGAGTGACGTCATATAAGGAAACGGAGAAGGGGACTAGGTATACGATAAATGCAGCTCACGAATTCACTCAAACAAGAAAAGAAGGTGAAGTTTCAGGTGTTGGAAAAAAGGAAGCTGTAGATGCGACACGCTGCAGAACTTATAAGCTGCTATAATTCCTTTAGACATCTTCCTTACCTATTTATAGTTCATTGTGGTAAATTAACGTAAGCACATAACACGAACAGGTAATAAGTCAACTTAAAAAAATAAATTGTGTGGTAGGAATAAGGAAGGCATTTTAAGTAAATACGTCTACATTAGGTTAGGGGAGAGTATGGAAATCACACACCCTATCCCTAGCTTGAGCTAGTTCTATCCAGCTGACTCTCATCAACCCTATCCTTAGCTTGAGCTAGTTCTATCCAGCCGACCTCATCAACCCTATCCCTAGCTTGAGCTAGTTCTATCCAGCCGACCTTATCAACCCTATCCTTAGCTTGAGCTAGTTATATCCAGCTGACCTCATCAACCCTATCCCTAGCTTGAGCTAGTTATATCCAGCTGACCTCATCAACCCTATCCCTAGCTTGAGCTAGTTCTATCCAGCCGACCTCATCAACCCTATCCCTAGCTTGAGCTAGTTCTATCCAGCCGACCTCATCAACCCTATCCCTAGCTTGAGCTAGTTCTATCCAGCCGACCTCATCAACCCTATCCCTAGCTTGAGCTAGTTCTATCCAGCCGACCTCATCAACCCTATCCCTAGCTTGAGCTAGTTCTATCCAGCCGGCCTCATCAACCCTATCCCTAGCTTGAGCTAGTTCTATCCAGCCGACCTCATCAACCCTATCCCTATCTTGAGCTAGTTCTACCCAGTCCACCTCACTACACCCTACTTCTTTAAACTTAAAAGATATAATTACTATAGTAAGATTTTCATAGGAAATATCTTTCAAAAATACAACTAAATTGGTTCTACCATCAACATTGATTAGCATTTTACTGCAGCACTAAAGGCGTAAAGAGGGGTGGATTGGTGGAAGGGGATTGAACCCTCCCCCCCCTTGAATTTAAAATGTTCCCCTTCATACATACGTATAAAAGATTTTATTGGGTAAAGGTATGGATAGTAAAACATTTTAGGACTGGCTCCCTGTAGAAATTAGTTTTCTACGTCCTTGTACGTTATTATTCGGTTTATTTATAGGTACTGATGAAATCTATAAACAAAGACTTTATTTTAAATCACAAGACTTTATATATGAACACATGAAAGTAAATCCCGTTTATGGCAGTAAGGAATGTCAGACTTTTATATAGTAGTCAACCTAAATGGTCTTGGAGTAAAGTGCTCGCTTCAGGACCCGATGTTCGTGGGTTCGAACCCAGCCAGGGTCAACGGGTTTTTCTTGAGCGATAAAAATCCGTAGCACAACTTCCTTCGGAAGGTAAGCAAAGCCGTCGGTCCCATGTCGACAGTGGCATGTAAGAGAACCCTGGAAGGTATGGGAAAATACCTTTCCTGGTAAAATTGGTAAGTCCTTTCACTCTCGCTCATAGAAATTCTCATGTTGCTGATATAATCAGTCGGTTTAGAAAGTTTACGTGAAATACCGCAAATAAATAAATAACATAAATTATATACGGTAGGATTTCGTTAGGAAAATATAAATGTGGATGTTCCTTTCTGTGATTAACAGCGTGTATACCCAGTCTCCGATAGGATAGGTGGTAACTGACAGCCAGCAGAAGGCTGTTTATTGTAAACATTGATTGAAAGTGACTAATGCCAACCTATTAGAAATAATTACAGACAATATAGTACAAGTAAAAAAAATAATAAAACACAAATATGATAATATGTTACTTTCATCCGGGTGACCTGGTGGTCAGGGGGTAAGGTGTCAGGCTTCTGTGTTAGGGGTCCGGGGTTCAATCCTCGGTCTTGGCACAGATCTATCTGATAACCAAACCTTTCCTTCAACTCTGACAATACGTGTATTAATCACAACTTGTGAATGTGTGGAATGACAGGCCTCCACCGTGGTTCGGATCACACGTTAAACTGTAGGTCCTCCATTTCATCTCACAATCACCCTACCATTACACATTAGCGTAAGTGCGTATAACCCGAACGGGTAGTAAGACGCGGTTCTAATAATAATAATAATAATACTTTCATCCAACGTTTGATATAAGGTGCCTTCTACCAGATGTCCCCAACTTTCCCACCGTAGTTAGGGTATGGATATAATAACTATTATCTATCCTGGGTAAGTTTCTTTCTATGAAAAATTATCCTTTTTTTTTTAGCACCCCGTGTGGTTTATACGATTGCGTACTAATTACTAATTAGGATTGGTAAAGTCATATTTATTGGAAGTGTACCCGCATTTGCGTGTAAAGTGTAAAACCATTTAGGGAAAACCACCCTCAGTACACCTGACCGAGATTAGAACCTCGATCTCCCCGTCATCTGCGGTTTAGTCTAACATAAGAGTACTATTATTATCTTACTACCCGTTCGGGCTATACGCACTTACGCTAATATGTAATGGTAGGGTGACTGTGAGATGAAATGAAGGACCTACAGTTTAACGTGGAATCCGAACCACGGTGGAGGCCTGGCATTCCACACATTCACAAGATGTATTGTCAGAGGTGAAGGAAGGGTTTGGTAATCAGATAAATCTGTGTCGGGACCGAGGATTGAACCCCGGACACCCCCAACACAGAAGTCTGAACACCTTACCCCCTAGACCAACAGGTCACCGACAATATGAGACTAGCGCCTTAAAATATGCGGCCACCGAAGCGTGTCTGTGGTAATTATTGATAAAACTTTCCAAAGTCAAATCGTGTGTTCCTAAGCTTGTATTTTTGAAATAGGTTAAATCCGCTACAGGAAAACAAATTAATCCGGTGAGAGTAAAATGGTTAGTTTATATGTATGTATGTCTGTCTGTCTGTCTGTCTGTCTGTTATGGGTGAGATTACAAAACGCGGTAGAGAAAGAGGGCACTGAATAGCTTACAATAAAATATCGTTCCCATTTTATTTTTTATTTTTTTTATTTGATTTATCTCTCTCTCTGTATTTAACTGGGATCTTGTTACTCGGACAGATATTACGGGTTCCGTACAACATAAAATTGGGGGACAAAAATTTGTTTTTATGAGCCGGACGGGATTACACCCGGGGTATTTGTATATAGGAGGGTGGGGGGGGGGGGGGGAGGTGGNGGGGAGGAGGTAGGGATCGGTATCCTGGATAAGGGAAATTAACTTTAACAAATGAAAAATATGTATATCTGGGATTTAAACAAAAATTGGTGTAACAAGTTTATATATTTCATTCACATAAATTTATTTTTGCGTTACTCGTGCAGTGAAACCTCGTTTATCTGGCCTACCTGGGTTCGGGTGTCCTTCCGTATTAACGAAACTCTGAATAATTCAGAAATTATATAAAAAATGCATTAAAACCATATATATATATATATATATAACTACACCTCACTATTTATTTTTCACAATAACAAATTATGAAAGACTTGAAACGTGTTAAAACCACTGGTCGCTCATAAAATAATGAACAAGTCTTTGTTGTGGCATCTTTGAATGGCGTTTAGCTCGACAAACTCTATTTACTACTGGTGTTCCAAATATGATAATAATGGCGTATCTGGGCTACATCACTCGTAGCCCAGATTGTGAAAACACTAGCCAGTACTAATGTACCGTTGTCCAGGGTACGCCCGAATGTACTAATAGTACATCCTTTCCTTGGAGGTTCTTTCCATGTCCTGATGAGATGAGTATGAGAGTGATAGTGAGTATGAGGGTGATAGTGAGTATGAGAGTGATAGTGAGTATGAGGGTGATAGTGAGTATGATGGTGTGGAATTAGTGGAAAACACTTAAATCTACTTAAGCATAACTAACCAAACCCTGGTGACTGTTGGGATAGTTCCCCTTTCAGGAAAAATACCCAAGGTACCAGCCGGGAATCGAACCCGGGAGCTTTAAGGGTGTAACAAGGTGCATTGACCACAACGCCGTGGGGCCAATTGGCTTTACAAATAAGCCATTACTTTTGTCGAAGTGGGTCGTGGTATCCGCATGAAATTTCAGTCCGGATAAACTGTACATCCGAATCAATGAAGGCCGGATAAACGAGGTACCACTGTATTGCCTCGTGTTTTTACCGCAGATAAAAATATATTTTGACTAGCCCCCTTCCCCATAAAAAATATTGTAAAGAATCCTGTAAAACAAAGCTTCAAATCATCCATCATGTCAATATAAAAACAAAACTTTTTTTAAATACAGTCCTACCATCACTGTATAGCCCCCTCCCTCTTTTTATCCTCCCTCCTATTTTCATCTCATTGCTCTTTCTTCACCACCACCACCCCCCACCTCCCTCTCCAACCCCACTTTCCCTTCAACAACTTTTTTTCCAACGACTATATAATATACTATTGACATTTTTATGAGGAATAAATTAAATTTTCAAAATAAAATATAGCCTATGTTACTTGCTGATAATGTAGCTTTATATTGGTGAAAGAATTTTTAAAATCTGTCCAGTAGTTTTTGAGTGTATCCATTACAAACAAAAAATCAAATCTTTCTTCTTTATAATATTAGTATAGATTTGGTGACGTGGCGGTCTAGGGGTAAGTTGTCAGACTTCTGTGCTGGCGGCCGGGGTTCAATCCCCGGTCCCGGCACAGATTTATCTGATTACCAAACCCTTCCTTCACCTCTGACAAGACGTGTATTAATCACAACTTGTGAATGTGGGGAATGCCAGGCCTCCACCGTGGTTCGGATTCCACGTTAAACTGTAGGTCCTCCATTTCATCTCACAATCACCCTACCATTACACATTAGCGTAAGTGCGTATAACCCGAACGGTTAGTAAGACGCGGTGCTAATAATAATAATAATAATAATAATAATAATAATAATAATAATTACATATATAAAATATAAAGGTTAATTTCGATTATCTTTTTTGCATAATTGACTCGTGCTGTCAATAGACCAGCTATAATTTTATTTAGTTAGAAAGTCCGTTCTGAAAGGCCTTATTTCGTACCAGAATATTACTTACTGTATGTAAGTATTTTAGTAGGATATAAAGGCCTATAAAACGTTAGGAAGACGTTTGTTCTAGAAGGCCTTTCATACTACCTATAAACTTTTATACAGTAGGATTCTGGTAAGAAATAAGGCCTTATTATCAAAATCAGGGTTGATTAATATATTTAACTACATTATTAATTTTTTTTAATTTATCAAATTAACAATATTATTTTTAATACATCAAAATAATGTTTAAAGAAAATAAACATTGTGAAAATTACATTTTGGTCTAAACTGTATCTTGCGCATTAACTTCCTCCCAAAAATGGTTGTATTTACTTCTTCTTCTTCTTCTTCTGGTTTCCTTCTGAGTTTTATAGAAAATTCCGAAGAAAAAACCGTCTCTATATTATATATTTGCTTTTAGTGTAGGAAGAATGGAGGAGGAAGGAAAATATAAAATGCAACACGAGATATGTGAGAATATGTGTTTGTTGGATTTCTGTGTTTGGCAAAGAGGGGGTGATGGGGGGAGGGACAAAAATAAATATATGCCAAGATCTTAAAAGCCTCTTCAGGAATGCTCTCAAAAATCTCTATTCAAAATGTCATTTTTTTCCATCAATTTTTTTCAATTCAATAGTTTTTTTTTCACCACTCACTGCCTTACTAAAAAAGTTATACTAAATAAATGTATTCAATTATTTTTTATTTTATTTCTGAACGAAATATTTGTAAACTTAAATCTGTCAAAGTTTCGGGTACGTTTGGCTTTTAAAGACGTGCTTTTGACAGCATCTTAAAAAGTGAGACTTAACCTAGTACAACTTAGTGGCACGGTCTGAAATTTTCTTTTGGAAGCACTAGGGTCAATACGGTGGTAGGGGGAGGGAGGGCAGATAGCATAACGATATTATTTCTGTAAACCCGCTTCGGTGGTCACGTGGTCTAACGTGCTACTCTTGCATTGTACTAAGTAGGCTTTTGATGATGTTGGAGATTGAGGTTCGATCCAGGTCGGGTGCACTGAGGTGTTTATTTTCCTAAATTGTTTTACACTCTCTCTACATGTAAATGTGGATACACTTCATATAAATTTAGCCTTCCTCATTCTTAACATATTAGCGTGGTTAGTACACAAGTGTTTAACCCGAAAGGGTAGTAAGACTTAAGGGGAAATAAAATAATTATTATATTATACTACTATAAAGCCACATGGCTGATTCACTCATTGATGATTGATTAACGTTTACCCACTTACAGATGAGATAGAAACTTGAAATTTGGCAAACTTATAGTTTCTAGTCTGTAATCGACCGGGAAATTCCAAAAAGTTTTTAAAATATCAATTTTTAATCCCCGAAATAAAACTCTAAATGTCGAAGCAACTTTAAAGTCTGTGCGGGCCTTTCTTTGGAAGTCTTGTGGCTAAACGGTAAGACCTATCAAAAAACGGATTGCACCAACACCCACGAATTTGGGAAGATCCACAAGTTTGGTCATATTACTTTTTGTTGTATCTTTATCGAGTATACCCTAGATAGAGCTTCTTTTTTTTTAGGTAAATTTTGCACATTTTCCGCACATTTTAATTTTCCGACACACTTAAGGGACATATAGAATCATAAAATTTAGCAGGCATATTGGTACATCCAATTTCCAAAAGCTTGCCAAATTGTTTGATTATAGCTGCCCTATAAGTATGTATAAACTAAAATAATTTGTGAAAAATACAATACAATACCGGTAACTTTAAGATGTTACGTTCAAAACAACGCTGGAATTACATTAGTTTACATCCACTTGCAAATAAGTCACCGGGGATCTGGGGGCGGAGCCCCCAACTAGCAAAGCGAGTTTATATATAATAGCTATATACCAAGTTTTAACCTGATAGGTAAAATGAGTCAGGCTCTAGGTCGAATCACAGACGCTATCGAGAAAAGTTTTTTTTGTAGCACTGTATTTTTGTGACATCTATTGTACATTACTTTTGTTAAGTCTCTCCGATGGTGGGCACAGATCTTCATTTGTCTGCAGACATTCTGACTGGCCCAGACAATAGACCCAAATAAAATGCAGGGCTGATTAATTTTCTTCGGTAATGTTAGGTGAACCCCCTTTCTCAATATTTATTTTTCTCAATATTTACTCAATAAAGTGCTTGCTTGAACCATCAGCGCTAGACTGATCTCGAGTATATTGAATGGACAAGAACTAGTTCGTAATTACTTGTCCAAGCTTAAACATAGGGATAAGCCAGCGATTGCGCAGTCACGGAAAACCTCCCTTTAAACCTAACTTTTATCAGAGGCGGATATNATGACATATATTATATATTCAAATTTAACCCTAACCCGCTTCGGTGTCTGCATGTTCTATTATTAATAATAATAATAATAATAATAATATTAGCACCGCGTCTTACTAGCCGTTCGGGTTATACACACTTACACTAATTTATAGTGGTAGGGTGATTGTGAGATGAAATTGAGGACCTACAATTTAACGTGGGATCCGAACCACGGTGGAGGCCTGGTATTCCACACATTCACAAGTTGTGATTAATACACGTCTTGTCAGAGGTGAAGGAAGGGTTTTGTAATGCCTGTTCTAACGCGCTACTCTCGCAATAGATTAGACTGCCGATGACAGGGAGATCGGGGTTCGAATCTTGGTCAGGCCTACTGATTATGGATTTTCCAAAATGGTTTTGTACTTTATCTCTACACGCAAATGCGGGTAAAATTCTTATACGTGTTATCTTGGATGTACTTATAATATCTATCAAAAGTGACATATGAAGATCACACGACTTGACGTATGAATACGTGTAAGTAGCTATATAAGCTTTTATACCTGTCAGATAATGTTCTTCTTATGAAAATTGGGCCGTGGAACGATGCCGATTTCACTCTAAATAAAGTTTCAAATTTGCGTTAAATTTAATCAACTCTTGAGTATCTTGATTTCAGGGGTGGGTATCATTTAGCTATTTTACATCAAGGACACCCCGGAAGGCAACATTTCATGTAGAGTATTTTATACCATTTCAAAGATTCTCTTATTTAAATATAAATTACTGTATTGTTAGGAACCCACAAACAAACGAAAGTTTCCTTAACCCGCGTTGTTTTTTTCCGCTAACCATTTTTTTTTATCACAGTGCCTTACTACCTGTTCAAGTTGTACCCATATTTGATAATTACTATAGTGGATTAGGGATGAGGAAATAAGTATTTTAGCGGTAACCAAATTAATTGAACGGTTAGCTCGCATGTAAAACTTACTAGGGCTGTTTAGGTAGCCGATATATTAACAATAGTATGTTGCATTCAGGTTAAATATTGATCAGGCATTTCACACTATACAAGCACACACGGCCACACCGAACACCTCAAAAGGCCACACCGAGCACCTCAAAAGGCCACACCGAACACCTCAAAAGGCTACACCGAACACCTCAAAAGGCCGTACCGAGCACCCCAAAAGCCCGCACCGAGCCTCTCAAAAGGCTACACCGAGCCTCTCAAAAGGCCACACCAAGCCTCTCAAAAGGCCTCACCGAGCACCCCAAAAGGCCACACCAAGCCTCTCAAAAGGCCTCACCGAGCACCCCAAAAGCCGCAGGTTCCCCATCCCTGGACGGTCGTAATTAAAATCCTCTTTCTTCCCCCAGTGTTATATGAGTCACTTGATCTCGATGCTCCTCCGTAACAATTAAACCAAAGATTGAAGTGAAGTGAAGGTTTATTTCTTCTTTGATGAGCTTCCTCACGCTGAGGAAGCATCCTCCCCACCCTACTCTTTACACTTACCTCTTCTCCGGGGTTGGGGGTGTTGTTCGCTTCTTAGTTGTGTTCTCGAGGCTCTCATTAAACAGCGCAGTGCCATTAAACAGTTTCGAAACGAGTCGACTAAAGTCCGATAAGTTGAAACCCTACTACGCACGTCAGAGAGAGAACTTTAGTGAGGGCACAAACATGGGTGTGTGCTGATAAGAGAGTTAGCCTTTGGCGAACATTCCATTCTAGTGAAAGGTAAACTACTTTATATATGTATAAATATATGAAAGTACATTAGAAGCTTGCCGCCATTTCGAGCTTCAAGAGAATACTGTACCCTGTTGTTGTTGTGTTTTTATAGATTTTTGGATTTTTCATAATAAGAGGTAGTGCGATTTGAGGGCTCTGTTAGCTTAGGAAATTTTTAGCCCTCCTTTATTCCACCTTAATGTGACTCAATTTTTACGTTGTCGCCCACCATCTTGAATTTTTGAAATTTCCGTTGTTTTTTTTTTCTCTCGTAAAAATTACACATTTTATAATCTTAATACCTAATTTAAGCTATCTGGGACTCAATTCATAAGATGCGCCCACCACCTTGGATTTTTGAAATTACCGTTTTTTTTTCTCTCATAAAAATGGCATACTTCATTATCTGAATACCAAATGTCAGTTTTCTAAGACTCAATTTTTACGTTGCGTCTGCCATCCTGAATCCACTATTTTGGATTTTTTTCAATTTTCAATATTTTCTCATAAGGATGACATACTCCATCGTCCATATCTTGAATTTTTCAAGTTTCTGTATTTTCATAAAATATGGCATGATTCATGGTGTCAATGCCGTGTTTTTATCTCTCTTAGACTCAATATGTATGTTGTGTTGGATACGCCATATTGGATTTTTTCCCTTTTTTAATTTTATCATAAGGATGCCATAGTGTCAATACCGAATGTAATCTTTCTTGGACTCAACTTGTAAGTTGCATCCGCCATTTTAGATTTCTCCATTTTTTGGATTTTTCTCATAAAGATGGCATTATCCATAGTGTCAATGCCAAATTTCATCTGTCTTAAACTCGATTTGTACGAAGCATCCACCATCTTGGATTTTTCTTATAAAGATGCCGTGCTCCATAGCTTCCACAACAAATTTAAGTTCACTAGGACTCGATTTGTAAGTTTCGTCCGTGATCACATCCAATAATTTGGAATTTTTGGATTTTTAGCTACCGGTGCTTGTTTTATTGCTAGCTATTTAATTAATTATGGAAAGTGAAAATAAACCCAGACGTCATCGTTGGTAGAAAATACAACTCTATAGAAAGAGACAGGGTTCTGAATTATTATTATTATTATTATTATTATTATTATTATTATTAGCACCGCGTCTTACTACCCGTTCTGAATTAATTTCGAATTTAAATACTTTTTTCCCAGTACCCACGATCTTTTTTTTTCTTACCCTGTTCTCTTCGATACGACGTTAGCAAACTAATTATTTTATGTTTACATTCCTATGTATCAATCTCCATTAAATAACCAATTTCTAACCAGGTGTCATTCTTCAAATGTTTTTATAGTAATGTTAGTGTTTCGAGTTCCACAAAGTCTCTTTACTTTTGTATACATCTCGATCAATTAGCTTGACTTATCCTGATGAATCGTCTCTTCTCCTTTGTAATAGAAGAATTTACGATTTCGTACATATAATAAATAAATGAGCGTTTGGGAAAGGATGAGACATAAGATATTAGTTTAACAAATCAATTTATTTAAATGCAAACAAGTGAAATAGAATTACATACGTTTTAAATAAATTTTTAGATCAAACCGTCCCTAGTTATTCAAGACAGGTTTATTCAGTTACCATAGACGTATACTTCCTGATAAGCAGGAATAGCAATAAACACCTTGAGGATAAGGAATTAACAGTAATATTGAACATATAGTTTAGTTTAGTTTAGTAACTCTAGAAATAAGGACCAATGTTCGTTCTCCTACGAAGGAGCGTCTGCCTCAACATAGCGGCAGTCGAAATTAGGCAACAGATATTAATTTAAGGTTAAGTCACGATACATATAGACAATCCAGCCTAGCTAATACCAGACTAAGACCAGAAACTAGTTACTATGAAGGAAGTTATATAAGCTAGCTAGCGTGAGTTAACTCCATAGAAAGTTACGAAAACCTAAGAATAATCTCCTAGAAGAGGAACTAACATATTACAAACCGTAAATAGCGAGCGATCAGGGAGTTCCCTGATTAGATTACTATGGCCGGTCAGTTCCTAACAAGTACTGACTGGCCATTTGTATCCAAACTAAACCTCCGAATAGGCCCCCCTGAAAGGCTTTCAACCTACACTATACCCGGGCTCAGAGGCCTTTTACAATGCAACCACTGATACCCATCGGGCCCGGTACCTTTTCGCTGGACAGAGACTGAGGTCGACGAGTGCCATTCCGGGTACTCGGGCACCCGAAAGAACCAGTACCAGCCTTCCTTTGGTAACTTGAGAAAAAAAAACTTCCACTAGGAACGGATAGAGGGAGGAGTTGCTCCTCCTTGTGATCGCCCAATCACGAGGAAGTCAGGTGTTCAACCTCCGAACAGTCGTCTCCATAAACCTTCGTTCCTCATGCCCCAGGGCTTTCGATATTCTCCCAAAACTTTGCTGCCGCCCCTTCGGCACCATTCCTTGAGACCGACTGTCCGGAGTTGGGGGCCTCAAGGAGGTCCCCTGACCAGCTATCCCCGCTACACGGGTACGCACTACCAACCGCTTAGTGCGTGTCGAGGAGCCTCGCTCCTCACACACATATGATCTCGTCGAGTTATAGCATAGCTATGCTATGCGTCCGTCACATTGCCCAGAGGCCGCCCCGTGGAGGTGCCCCGACAGGATCTTTAGAGATCCGTCAGTACCGGGAGGTGGCAAAGACAGCCCAGTGGTCGTTCATATGCAACATGCGTGGGCCCAGATAGCGTCCTGACCCCGTACGTCGGGCCTGGTCCTTACGACTGAGCACCGTGTCCCCAGTACTGCCTGGACATTCAATAGTATATTTATACTTCCACCCTAACTTGGACACACTATAACTAGTACAAACAATATTTGTTATACTCAATACAAACGGTGGCTGAAGAGGCCGGAGACAAAACACTACCCCCGTGGGCCACTACTACGAACTTGTAGTGCTCCCACAGGTTGCTCACCGTAAATAGATACACTAAAAAGAAACAATAGTGACTGCTATCTCTCACTGACCTAATTAGATCATTGAAAAAAGCGATGGATAACCTGATTGCCCTCATAAAGTGATCCTAAACAAGGCCACACAGTTTAGGGAGTGAAGACTATTCCCTAGTACATAAAACAATGTCTTACGGACTTTAGAAAAAAAAAGTCAGAAGCACTGACATACTGAATCAAGTCATATGGACCAAGATGCATACAGCATAAAGCTCCTCATTCTAAACTACTCCTTATGGGCATAGGAAAATAAGTCAGATATACTGACACGTAAACTAAGTCATATGGACATAGAAAAAGAACGTAAAGACTACCATTATGCCTCAAGGGCATAAAAAAAGGTAGTCTGATTCCCTGACTAACAAAGAACTATGTCATAATGGACACAGCAAAATAATACCAAAACTCCAACGCCGACTCTTAACTTCCAAATACTCAGAGTCTCTGACGAGGCTTCATCTGTGACGAGAAGGAGAGACCGACGCCTCACACATCGTTGTCACCAGTAGCTTGTTTCGTCGATATATTTTAATGTAAGATGTGTTGCTCCGTCTAATTAATAAAATAGAATACTAAATGTGAAGCGAGGAATGACGGTTATATAGTAACAGAACTGACGTACTTGGGGAAGGTTTGCATCTAGACATCTAAGGGAGTAAAGGGCTTAAGTTGCGGAATTGCGCTGAATGACCAGTAGAGCTCGTAGATGGTGCGGAGCCCAGAGAAAAAAACATTTCTGTCATTTCTTCGAAACGGGGCTTTTGAGGAAGACGTTTAGCTGATGGTCCCGGCATAGTCAGCTGGGGCAGTTTTCTTGGAGCTCGATCGTTTCCCAGCAACGTGAATCCACCGCGAGTTAATATCTGCCACACATTGTTAGAATATATTAGCTCTTGTATTCGTCGTTAATTATATTTATGGTATTTTTATTGTACGTTTTAAACAGCAGGCTTAACACGATACTCTCACGCCACATGTATGTCATTTTATTAAAGTCAGTCGAAGTTAGTAAGAAAGTAATTAAAGTAAATAGGAAAGTTAAGAAACTTAATTGAAAAAGGAAGTTAAGTAAGCAGACCACCATTCGCACATCCGTCGCGAATCACGTGCGAACAACACACACTGTGAGTGCCTTAAGACGGATTCACACTGAGAGGTCTCTGCGCCGATTGTGTACCGGCTGTGTCGTGCTGTCAGACAATTTCGAACATGTCATTTCCATATGAGTAACCTCGTAAGACCTTTGTTTGAATCACACAGAAAAGGCTATGCACTGACTTTGTCGTCTTGAATTACTTCAACAGTGTTCTCCCTAGGTCACGGTTCAGCAAGGTAGTCTGTGTGAATTGAAATCTGGGCGCCCTATGGTCGACCATGATTGTGTCGTTCCTAATAGTTCGGCTTCTTCCGGTAAAGGCAAACTTTCACGAAGTTTCTCATATACAATCTGACAATACCTGGAGAACATTTCAACACAACTATGTGTCCAATTATTATGGCCGAACGAAACTTAATAATTTTGGTACAAATTTATAATTTGCAACATAAAAAAATACTATGATAATTCCTAGGTCCCGGCACAGATTTATCCGATTACCAAACCCTTCCTTCACCTCTGACAAGACGTGTATTAATCTCAACTTGTGAATGTGGGGAATGCCAGGCCTCCACCGTGGTTCGGATTCCACGTTAAACTGTAGGTCCTCCATTTTCATCTCACAACCACCTTACTATTACACATTAGCGTAAATGCGTATAACCCAAACGGGTTGTAAGACGCGGTGCTAATAATAATTATAATAGTAATAATAACAACGATGATAATCTAATCAAGAAGTTATTTGGAAGAAAATAGCGGGAAAAATTCCATGTCAAAAGTAACTACGGTGACAAAAACATAGTATGATAATAACACAGTCGGCGCTGATTGGGTGCGCAGGCCTCTCAGTTTGAATCCGCCTTTAGTGTTCGGTCAGAAAACCAACAGCCGACGGATCATAGCCAATCTTCGCGCGAGCATTACCACTACACGCTCGCTGGCCATCCAAATGAATGAATCGCGTTACGTTACGCGTTACACCCGCCTGAAGTCGTGTGTTAATATAATCAGTCTGTTCAGTAAATGCACATCCTCAAATAAATAAATAATAGACCTAGATAGAACTTCATTACCACTAATTTGTAAAATTTAATACATTTTTGTATTTATATAATTTATTTTAGGTATTTAACGTGCGCTTTCTGAACCGGTTGATTATATCAGTACATGACTTATAAACTCACCTAAATCTATAACAAACACAACTTCCAGCACCCAGTCCATTAATTCATCACTGTGAAAGAAAACACCCACATATCAACAACGAGGATTTTTTTTTTTGCCATACCGGGAATCGAACCCCGTACCCTTAAATCATAGTAGATATACACGCTACCGACTGAGATAAGGTATCTGATCAAAAGGTACTAAAACCATGTTCACATATTCATACGTCAAGTTATTTTATCAGTATAGTAACTTTTGCTATTATGTATTACCAACATCTTAAAAAAATATAAATCATAAGAATTATATCAATAAATACTGCAAAAAAATAAGTACCAATAAATATTTCCCCAAAGGCTTTCTTATCAGAACCCTGCTTTGAATTTTATTCCCAAACCAATCGTTTCGTTCTTTTTAACTTTCTCTCGACACCTTAGAAAGAAAGTATTGTGATCGTCAAAAAAATCTAACTAGATATTTTGATAAATGTCTAGGTTTCATGACCCCCTGAAACAAAAAAAAAAGTTATTTATGAAATGCTGTCAGTTTGTCTGTCTGTACCTCGGCCTAGAGCTGAAATTATATTACTGATTGGACTAAAACTTGGAATCTGGGGTTTTAATGTGGTTTCCCTTGAGGCCTTTTTGGAATTAGATATCTAACCCTAAAATTAAGGGTAGTTTACTGAAGGCCAAATAGAGAAACTTACTCTAACCATTTTTATTAAATGTTATATCTAAATTAAGGTTCGAATCTTGGTCGGGTGAACTGGGGTGGTTTTTCCTAAATGGTTTTCCACTCTCCCTCCACGCAAATGCGGGTTCACTTCCTTTAATTTAACCTTCCCAATTCTTAATCCATTAGCGTAATTAGTACTTAAGCGTATAACCCGAATGGGTAGTAAGACGCGGTGCTAAATAAAAAAAGTTATATCTAGACACGGTTTATTATTATAAATAAGATGGCAATTCTGATTTTCTCATGAAAACGACGGTGAGGGTATTTCAAATTAGATAGATACCTTTTCCAAATTTTATAATTTCTCCGAAACTATTTGAGATATGAAATGGCTTATCATTGTAAAGTTGTAGTACTATTAAAGACACAAATCTTTTATTTGAAATATATTTTTATAAAACTAACAATTTCTGAGATATATATATACTTTTAAATTCAGTTCTTTGAAAATTAATTAGATTCTTATGCTCTTTGGAGGACAAAGATGTTTCTCTTTTCTCAATTTTTCTGTAAAAGTGTTACTAGTTCCTAATACCATAGAGTAAGTAACAATGTATATTATTTCATTTATTATCTCTGGTGTAATGTTTCTACAACAATGTATTTTTTTTACAAATCTTATAAGTTTTTAGTAAATGTCGATTTTAAGATAAAATCGGGTGAAAGTCTCTGCGGTGCACCGTACCGTTTATTTTTAATAAAGGGTTTCACATTTACTAGCGACCGGGTTGATAGATTAAACAATGACAGCTCCTTGCAAAGTTGGCAAAACGCGTTGCCGCAAAATTTCAAACGAAAATGGCCACCCAGTAAATGGATTAACAGTCATAAAACAACACTCCCTCATTCAGTTTGGTTTTAAGTTCCGTTTATAACAGCATTCAGATAAACAAACTTATCTCCGTCTATTTTATATTTTTTATCACCGCGTCTTACTATCCGTTCGGGTTATTTACTTATATACTAATTATACTAATGGTTTTAGGGATTAGGAATGCTATATTTAGATGAAGTGTACCCGCATTTGCATAGTAGGAGAGTGGACAAACATTTTGGGGAAAACCAACCCTCCGTACAACACGACCCAGATTCGAGCCTCAATATCTCCGTCGTCGGCTGTCTAGTCTACTGCGAGATTAGCGCGTTGGATTATGCGGCCAACGAAGCGGATCTGTTTAATATTAATTGTATTTTCAGTATTTCTAGACACTATCACTGATGACTTTTCCCTCCCTCTAAATTTATATTGGTGACCTGGTGGTCTAGGGGTAAGGTGTCAGACTTCTGTGCTGGCGGCCGGGGTTCAATCCTCGGTCCCGGCACAGATTTATCTGATTACCAAACCCTTCCTTCACCTCTGACAAGACATCTTGTGAATGTGGGGAGTGCCAGGCCTCCACCGTGGTTCGGATTCCACGTTAAACTGTAGGTCCTTCATTTCATCTCACTATCACCCTACCATTACACATTAGCGTAAGTGCGTATAACCCGAATGGGTAGTAAGACGCGGTGCTAATAATAATAATAAATTTATATTAAATGTATTAGATGTTTCCTGATGTACTAAGGGTGTATTATTACACTGTCATATTTATTTTATACTCTTAGTTATGTTAACCGTCTACAACCTCATTCCTTCCATGCTAGCGCCCACCACTTCCTTAGAACACATTTTATCCTATTGGTCGGTTCAAACTAATGCTAGTGCTACCTCTTTAAAACACGTGGCATCCTATTATGTTGGCTTAAATCGTTGCTAGAGCTACCTCTTTAGAACACATGGTATCCTGATGTTGGCTTAAATCCTTGCTAGAGCTACCTCTTTAGAACACATGGTATCCTAATATGTTGGCTTAAATCCTTGCTAGAGCTACCTCTTTAGAACACATGGCACCCTAATATGTTTGCTCAAATTTGTTTTAGAGCTATCTCCTTATAATACATGGTATACTATTATGATGTACTCTACCTCTTATAAATGACTTTAGTTATATCGAAACATAGTATTCCTGAGAAAATAAAATAAAATGTTGTCTCCTTTTCAGTCTCCAGCATGATTCCAAAACGTGCCGAGTTTACGTCAAGGGGTTAAGCCCCTTTGAGTTTGGGCACAAAATGGGATGGCAAACAAAGTAAAGTAGGTAAGTTGAAAAAATATTAAAGAACGTAATAGAGCGTCGAGATAAGCGGTTTTCTGCAGAGGCAATATTGTCACTGTGGTTTGGGTAAGAGGTGTTTGGGCTGGGGGCTGTGGGTGGGGGGGGGGTAGAAAGGGTGTTTTTATTTCATGAGAGTGAGAAGATGTTTTTCCCCCTAAGGAAATTCTTATAAAGTCTGTTGACGGATAAAATATTCTGAGAGAGAGCAGCGCGTTGAGATAAAAGTTGCTTTTATTATATTTTTTGTTGATGGTTGGTGAAGGGATGTAAGTGGGAGGTCAAAGTTACATAGTTACACTTTGTAATATTAAAATCTAGACTCCTTGAAAAAAAGTACATTGATAGTTATAGTCTATTTATCACAGGATTTAACAAAGACAAACGTATTTTGATGCGGCCGGCATTGAGAGCATTTTTATATAATAATATTATTCCATGGGTAGGTTAATATTATCTCTCAAAATGTTCAGCTATATATTATAAGAAATTACGAATGAATTATTGAAAGTGGATCTTATTATCTGCCATCCTATGAACATTGGACTGTATTAACTTTTCTAGCTGTCAGATAAGATTCTTCCTATGAACATTGGACTGTATTAACTTTTCAAGCTGTCAGATAAGGTTCTTCCTATGAACATTGGACTGTTAGTAACTTTTCTAGTTGTCAGATAAGGTTCTTCCTATGAACATAGGACTGTAGTAACTTTTCTAGCCTTCAGATAAGGTTCTTCCTATAAACATTGGACTGTAGTAACTTTTCTATCTGTCAGATAGGGTTCTTCCTATGAACATTGGACTGTAGTAACTTTTCAAGCTATCAGATAAGGTTCTTCCTATGAACATTGGACTGTAGTAACTTTTCTAGTTGTCAGATAAGGTTCTTCCTATGAACATTGGACTGTAGTAACTTTTCTAGTTGTCAGATAAGGTTCTTCCTATGAACATTGGACTGTAGTAGCTTTTCTATCTGTCAGATAAGGTTCTTCCTATGAACATTGGGCTGTAGTAACTGTTCTAGCTGTCAGATAAGATTCTTCCTATGAACATTGGACTGTAGTAACTTTTCTAGCTGTCAGATAAGATTATTCCTATGAACATTGGACTGTAGTAACTTTTCTAGCTGTCAGATAAGGTTCTTCCTATGAACATTGGACTGTAGTAACTTTTCTAGTTGTCAGATAAGGTTCTTCCTATGAACATTGGACTGTAGTAACTTTTCTAGCTGTCAGATAAGGTTCTTCCCATGAACATTGGACTGTAGTAGCTTTACTAGCTGTCAGATAAGGTTCTTCCTATGAACATTGGACTGGAGTTGTGATACGTCATCGCTATTATTATTATTAGTTTTAGTATTTCTCATCTGTGGGAATATGGTATAAGGTATCGAAATACATTTGGTAGGCCTTTGAAGTGATGTGGAGGACGGGGATAAAATCCTGGATGAGTATACTTGTGGGTTATTTTTTCATAGAACTCTTTTTTTTTCTTCCCTTCTTGCAAATGCATCGTTTAGTTTTACGATTTTTCACAACCAAGGACACCTTTCTGTTTTACTAAAGTAGCCTATATAATCGAAATTAAAATAAAACATAAATATATTCAATGCATTCAATATTGATAACGTTTTAATATATTATTGGTGTTATTTTATGGGTATTAATACTATCCTTCTCACGTGACTCGACGTGTGAATATTTTAAAATGCCTTTTACTAACTTTCATAGCTGTCAAAAGAGTGACTTTCTATCTAGATCTGACTGTTGCTTAGACGTCAACACATAGTCTACACAAGATGGTTAGATGCTCAACAAATGGCCACCTCGCTAAGCGAGAAATAACTGTGAAGACGTTAAAGGTCTAACGCAATATTTAATACTATGATACGTTATTTCAAAATATGGTTCACACTAAAAATAAAGTCTACTAAAGATTCCATCAGGGCTCTTTTTCCTTAACAATCCTATATTCTGAATTTTATTAAGAGAAATAAATGTATGAAAAATGTGACATTAGCTCATGTTCAACGAAATTTTAATCATATTAGCTTTGTTAGGAGACTAGGCTCGATGGAAAAAGGCTCTAGAGTTAGCCTTCCTCTAACAAATACAGTCATTGTTTGATATTTGAGAACTAGCAGCGAGCTTTCCTCTCTACCTTGAGATAAGAAGTTTCCTCTAACAAATACAGTCATTGTTTGATATTTGAGAACTAGCAGCGAGCTTTCCTCTTTACCTTAAGATAAGAAGTTTCCTCTAACAAATACAGTCATTGTTTGATATTTGAGAACTAGCAGTAAGCTTTCCTCTTTACCTTGAGATAAGAAGTTTCCTCTAACAAATACAGTCATTGTTTGATATTTGAGAACTAGCAGCGAGCTTTCCTCTTTAACTTTAGACAAGAAGTTTCATAGTTTTCTTTATCCTCTTCCTTATTGACATGACAAAAGGTAATTGTAGGTGAAGGGCGAAACGAGAGTATACGCATAGATATAGTATAGAGGTATTTCCCTAAAACTACACAGACCATTGTATTTTAAGCCGTGTGACCTGAGCAGCGAATAATAGTTTCTCTCTAAGAGAGGCGGCCAACTTGACTTATCAACTGACTACACAGTTATGGCGTCACGCCCTTTATCTCCTTGCCAAAATCCGGGTGAAGGATATTTTTACGAATTGTAAATGTTTGTGCTTGACCCTTCATAAATAGATTTATAGTCAAAAAGTTCTGGGAGCCGCGCTCTATAGTGACTTTAAGGTACGCTTCGCGGTCACAAAGGGTCGTCAAGGGATTTTGTTGTAGTTTGTTTGTCTAGAACTTTGTCTGGTAAGCTTCAAATAGGAGGTCCTAAGCGATAATGACCCCTAATTCTCAAGTAGCCTAAGGCTTATGCTCATACATAACGCATAACTAATAAATCATCCATTTACTATAATGCGGTGAGGGCACAATAACTTTCTAGTAATATTTTATTAATATATTTATTTGATGTAACTAATGTGCACTTTCTGAACCGAATGATTCTAAAAGAAAACGATAATTTCTATGAGCGATTATTAAAGGACCTGCCAATTTTTGCCAGAAAAGGCATTTTCACATACCTTCCAAGGTTATTTTACGTGCCACAATCGACATGGGACTGAAGGCTTTACCTCCCTCTCACCCACCCCGAAGGAAGTTGTGCTACTGATTTTAATGGCGGTCTAGGGGTAAAGTGTCAGACTTCTGTGCTGGGGGTCCAGGGTTCAATCCTCGGTCCCGGCACAGATTTATCTGATTGCCAAACCCTTCCTTCACCTCTGACAAGACATGTATTAATCACAACTTGTGAATGTGAGGAATGCCAGGCCTCCACCGTGGTTCGGATCCCATGTTAAACTGTTGGTCCTTCATTTCATCTCACAATCACCCTACCATTACACATTAGCATAAGTGCGTACAACCTGAACGGGTAGTAAGACGCGGTGATAATAATAATAATAATAATAATAATCTAGGTTCCCTTGCGTATGAAGTGAACACACAGGTCAACTCCCACGATGGGGATTCTGGGAAATAGTTATTCACGGACCAAGCTCAGTCATGGGTGGGTGTGGGTTCAATTCTCGGAACGTTGTTTCTAAGCACTCCGTTAAAAGTGGGCGTTGAAAGAGAGATGAGCGATAGTGGGTGAGTAACAAGGAATATTCTTTCTTCCCTCCCCTTCTCTCCTTCTATCTCCCTTTTGCTCTCACCGTTTCTTTCTCTCCATTTCTTTATCTCCGTTTCTTTCTTTGTTTCTCTTTCTCCGTCTCTTTCTCTTCATTTCTATCTCTACATCTCTCTTTCTTCTTGTTTCTTTCTACATTTCTATCTCTATGCCTCTCTCTCTACGTCCATCTCTATCTATGCCTTTCTCTTTACGTGTCTCTCTTTATGTCTCTAGTTTGGTATCTTTCTTTACTTCTGCCCTTAAATCTTTCTCTTTAAGGTGCGCTCCCACCAAAGGGAACCCCCCCCCCCCTTCCCCTCTTTCAGACAGTGTAAAGAATGTATGTAGTATGTGAATCACTGGGGTAATTTTTTTTTATTTGTTAATGTAAGGGCGTGGTCTCCGTTGCCAAGGTAACCGACACTCACACGTAACTAGGGAAATATATATATATATATCACGACTACCTGCCCTCCACGTGGCTCGGTGGTTAGAATGATTTAACACTGGTCTAGGTGGAGCCTGGCTCGATTTCAGGTGGGGGCTAGCGACAGATATCTACTTTTTCTTTTTGTCCACGTATTCACCCTGACATCCATCTGGTGATCTAAGAACTAGGGCTGGATGTGTAGTATTAGATATACTTTCCTATGTTAAGTAGATTTCTAAGTCCTGCAATGCAATTATTAAATATTTAGGAGTTAAGGCAGTATGTAGAGTATTATACGTACTACCCTAAATTAGTTTGTAAGTCGTACCAGTTAATTAGTATACAGCTCTAAGTGCTACGACTGTGTGTCTGGTGTGATACTCGCTGCCTTTGGTAGTATATAGAAAATAGGTATACCACTACCAGACGATGTTGACAAAGAAGCCGCCAAGTTAGTCTATAAAATCTGATTCTACTTATGGCCTTATTCATATATGGTTATACCATTACCAATCTATGCCACCAAAGATGTAAGATGTCAATCGTCCGGTCANCCCTACAGCTGTCGCTCCTCGTCATTCTGACACCCTCGCCCTAAAAATTAGATATGTAGAGTAACGCTCAGTAAGTTAGTCCGCCATACAACGACTTTTAAATGTTTTATTGTTTTAAAGACGATTTCTACTAACGAGAATCTTTAACACGGGACAACCAAGTTGATATTTTATAAGTGTCATCTTAGTCAAATCAACCAAGGTATGGCAAATGGTTACGGTCATTGTTACTTAGAACTGTGAAGATGCATCTTATTTTCCACTAAGTCACTATCGTATAAGTTTCACCATGATGAAATTAATCATTATATGACAATTGTTTTCAGTCGTCAATAGGTAGACCTATAATACTATCCTCTTTTTCATTGATGTTGATGATATCACTCTTAGATTGAGCCATTAGTGCTTTGATCTACACTGATACTCCACAAAATTGACATCTTATAAGTTTAGCCATAGTGTAATTAATAACGGTATGACTAATGGTTCTAGTTATTGAGCTATTATTATGGATCCTCTTTCTCGCTAGTTTATATCTCAGTGGAATCAATCAAGGTTTGACGTAAGGCTACAATAATGGTGGCTAAAACCCTGCATGCTCTTTCCCACTAAGTTGATATCTTATCAATTTCACAATTGTAAAATCAACCAGGGTATGACTCGCTTACCCTGGGTTAATATCTTATAGGTTATTCCAGATTTGTGACTTGATATTATCAGAATTAAGAGACTCGGAAGAGAGTTAGTCAGAATTATATAACTACACTTGAAATGACAAGGCTTGAGATGGGTGGACTTAAGATATCTAGACTTAAAGCGGACCAGACCTATAAGGGTCAGACTTGCGATGAACAGACTTGTAATAATACACTTGAGATGGTTTGACCTGATATGGGAGAGCCTTAAGATGGGAAGCCTGAGTTTGGTCAGACTTATGATGGACGGGCTTTAGATGGTCAGACTCAAGATGACCAGACTTTAGATTACTGGACATAAGATGATCAGACTTGTGATGATCATACTTAAGATAGATGGAATTAAGATGGCTAAACTTAAGAGGTACAGACTTATGAGGGTAGACTTGTGAGAGTGGACTTGAGATGGGTCAACTTTAGAGGTGGAACCTTAAGATTTAGAGCCTTAAGATAGTCAGACTTAAGATAGATAGGGTATGAGATGTCAAAACTAGAGATGGTTAGATTTGGGCTGGGACAACTTGAGAATTACAAGCTTATGTCGATTTACTTATTATGATTAGACTTAAGAGACTAAGACTAGAGTTAGTCAGATTTAAGATGACCATACGTGTGATGGTAGATTTGAGATTCTCGGACTTGTGAGTGCAGACTTAGGGCCAGTTACATAGTCAAATTTAGTACGCCTCAAGTGCGGCGCTACACTAAGTACATGACGACACCTACCTAAACTCGAATGGAATGGGCCATTCTCGCATTGGAAACTAGCCCATTCCATTCTGGTTTAGGTAGGTGTCGTCGTGTACTTAGTGTAGCGCCGCACTTGAGGCGTACTAAATTTGACTATGAAACTGGCCGTTAACAAGGATTGACTTAAGATGGTCAGATTTGAAATGTTCAAGATCCTCTGTGTGCATTTTTGTAGGCGTGAAAATGAAAGTAATGAACCGATTAGATAAGAGTGGCTTATTAATGGGAAAGAAGGCAGTATTTTTTATTGTTATATTATTATTATTATTATTATTATTATTATTATTATTATTATTATTAGCACCGTGTCTTACTACCCGTTCGGGTTATACGCACTTACGCTAATGTGTAATGGTAGGGTGATTGTGAGATGAAATGAAGGACCTACAGTTTAACGTGGAATCCGAACCACGGTGGTTTCTTGTTAGAGCCCAAATAACATTTCTGTCATGACAGATGATTTAACCATCTCAAGAGAATGCCAACCACGTAGCAATGGAGCGTCTGCCTTGAGGAATAAACCATTAGTCTGTATACAATATTTTACCAAGCTTGTTTTTTTTATAAAAGAGGATAGGGACATGCCGATGAAGTGATTAAAGTAGAGGGGGATAATATCTGTTAAAGAGCTATCAGATAGGATCATGCAGTTTTATGGAAAACCACCTTTAAATTGTTTTTATTGTAATGTGAGTAGGAGAAATGTTGGAATATGCAAGTGTTCTAAGTGCTGATGATCAAATGTTGTTCAAGTATGAGGCATGGCCTTGATCAACCATAAAATATAATTCAAATATAAATATAAGAATTTGTGTAGATCTCTTATCAAGTCTAATTAAAATGTATAGTAAACATCAATGGCTATATGCTGTGAGGCATGATCTTGATCAACAATCAAATATCATATAAGTATCATGTATGGTTAGGGATACTTCTAAGTATGATATAAAGTTCAGATCAAGTCTGAATATAATACAAAGTTCAAATAAATGATCCAATGTCCTTGTTTAAATATAATGTAAAGCTCTGGTCAAATGTTGTTAAAAGTAAATATTATCAACTGTGATCAACTATCATATATAATTTAAGTAAAGTCTTTTAATAATTATGTGAGAATATTTATTAAATACTACAGGATGCATGATATGAACCATTCAATGTATGTTTTATTGCTCTATTAAGGGCCAGATGATTAATTGTCTAGCTATGATGTATGTAGAAGTAGGAAAAATAGGAATCCAGAGATGTTTGAAATATTTTCAAATGTTTGCAAACGTGTGTTTGTATATGCATACCGCATGCAATGTGTAAGACGTCTGTATGACGTCATCGGGAGCTCGGTAAACCTATGTGAACCTGTTTCAAGACATGAAGAAATTCCTTTCTTCAAAGAGAAGGTGTGGTAGAAACTATGCATAGATGTAAGTGAATACCAATTTATGATTATGGACTCGAGTATTAGACCGTTAGCCACTCAGTCGAGAATATTGCTAGTGACCTCTTAAAAATATTGAGTTAAGGATATTAGCGTATAGAAAGTACACTTAATTATGTGAATATGTATCAATTTTTGACATCTTTTGCTTAAATGTATTAGTATTAAAGATTACACAATGGGAATTCAGCATTTAGAAGCTAATGTGTTTAACGTCAAGGCGTTGGCAGTTTGTCAGTGTGGAATAGTTTGGGGTAGTAAGGGATATATATATATATATATATATATATATATATATATATATTAGATTACATATTTTGTTCTTGCACTCTTAGGTCTATACATACTGTGTTTAATATATATTTACTTTGGGTCCTTAGTCTTAAAAGATGATAATTGAAGCGTATTTAGGGACATAAAATACACGTGAATATCAATGGAGTCGTTCTGAAAAGGTTCTCCACTCAAAGTAAATATTGATTAAATTTATTTACGTGACGTTAATCTATTCTTCCTCTGAGATTACAGGTAAATGTGGTAATTGTCTGTAATATATGCATCAGAATCGATGAAGTCAGTCTGAAAGGGTTTTCTAATTTAATCGATTATTTGTTAAATGTATATATTTGACGTTAGACCATTCTTACTCCGAGATAACGGATATATACGATTACTGTAAGGTTTTAGATTTGCGCATTCGACATCACGGCTATTACAATACTCTTAGTTTTATAACCTCATCGAGGTTCGAAGAGGGGCTTACAAGGTTATCTTTTAAGATGTTATGTTTATGACGATTTATAACGTTATGTTTATGCGGAAAATATCCTCTCCCGGCAAACAGGTTATCTTCAATTAGGGAGAAGGTATGAGACGTGGTAGACAAACCTTTTAGGTATAATGAGGTGGAAGGATGTATAAGATGGTACTTCACCGTTCTGGGTTTTGGGTGTGGCGGCGTTGGGGGTGGTTGAGAGAAAATAATGATGGAAGGTTTAGTGGGAGATGATTGGATTGGAGAGGGGGGTTCATCATTATCGGTTCTGTTGTTGTTGTTTTGAATCAGCTGAGAGCTGTAGGTTAAAATGTATTAGATTGTTGGAGTGTACCAGCTTTAGTCTGGAATGGGAATGGAAAACCTTATCCTCTTGGATAATGAGGAAGAGGGAGGATGGTGGGGGAGAGAGTAATTCAACGTTCTAGGCTGAGATGTCGATAAGGAGGTGAAAAAATAGTTGAAATACCATTTGTAATGAATTTGACCTCATGGGTTCTGGTGTTTGGATAGTTCTGAAAATAGGTAAGCTCTCCATTTTTATTTTTTTAATGAATAGACTGTACTACGTTCAACTAAATGTTTTGAAATCGATGAAGAATTATATTACCAACCGTCGTCTAGAAATTTCCTCTTTGGTGTGCCGAGTTCCTCGTCTCAACAAAATTATTCATTATTCTAAAATGATTCAATTATGAAGTCACGAGTCAAATTCTCTTAGCGAAAAATATATAATATAATAAATAATAATGGAACAAATGAAAAGTTTTGGGTTAACAATCTGAAATACACTAAGAATAAATGAATTTTATCTTAAAATATTAATTATTTATAAAGAAGTGCTACCATGATCTTGGCATTTTACGTGCAAAAAAAAACTTCACAAATTCACTTTATGTTTACGAAAGAACAATGGTGTAACAAACGAAACTTTTTGCGTAACAATCCGGAACAAACGAAGAACAAACGATTGCGATCATAAAAACTTGAATTTTTAAAAGTGGGGTGGGGGGGGCAACTTCACGGACGTTGAGAGGGTTGGCAGCTGAGGGGGAGTCTGGTTGAAGTGAAGAGGGATAGGGTGGAAGGATCGTAGCAAGATGACGAGGGGTGAAAGTTGGGGTGGAAGGGGCAGGATGCAACCCACCATGCATGGCAAATAGTATCTTCTATATGTCCTAGTATCACCATATCACTTATTCGACAAGCTTTTTTATACATTGGATCTTATTGAAAAATGTTGGTGCACATGAGATTTTCTATTAGTCCTGCTATGCCTATTTTATAAATACTTGTGGTACAGATATTTTGTAATTATTTTGCTCTTATAAACCAGTATTTAAAAATTTCGAGTTTATATATGCGCAAATTAATCACATTAAATCAAGTTGCAAATTTTACAATCAAAATGAAGGGGGCTAGAAACTTACGTGACAGAGTGTACTCTATTTTTTTTTTTAAATTGAACCTGAAATGATCGTCCATCACCTCAGTAGTCAAAAGGACATGATCAAATAGACGCCATTCTGTTACATGAATAAAAAAAAATACACAGAGGGAGTGGTTAGGACATGTCAATTCTAGTCTCCGATCAGTGTAATGTGGGTCATATTAACTTCAGGGGGGGGGGGGG
>CABFVZ010002907.1:20282-55917 GCA_902151445.1 Timema monikensis | reverse complement strand
TTTTTTTAAGGGAACCCCCCCCCCCCAAAAAAAAAGAACTATACGAACGGTTATTTAATAAGTTCTTTATCGACTTTGGTGGTCTTGTGGGTAAAGTATTCGCCTTAGGACCTGATCCTCTTAGGTTCAAGCCCGGCTGAGGTCGATGGATTTTTTTTTTAGCGGTAAAAATCCGTAGCACAACTACCTTCGGAGTAAAGGTAAAGTCGTCTGTCCCATGTCGATTGTGGCATGCAAGAGATCCTGGAAGGTTTGTCAAAAATAGCTCTACCGGCAAAAAATTGGCAGGACCTTTTGCTCTCACCCATAGACATTTTTGTGTCCTGATATAATCAGTTGGTTCAAAAAGTGCAAGTTAAATGCCTCATATAATTAATAAATCAAGCAACTTATTGCATGTCAAAGTTTGCTTCATCCGAAATCGACATAATTCTGAGCTGATGCAGTAAAGCTAAGCTCTAGATAAGTTTATATTATCAAATGGTAGACTACTTTACTCCTTGATTGTTTAATTCAGCTCGAACGATGAAGAACTACCTTGCCTTTTTAATCGCCGCGTGCCACGTCATCTTATCGACTGAGACGGAGTGCCCGACTCGTCGAGAGAGCTTGCACCAGGCGACACTCGTGGCGCTAGTGGCTCTCCATGGAGGTCCGAACTGCACGGACACCAGACTGACAGGAGCGCAGCAAGTCACGGCCATCAAGATGGCGGTAGAGACAGCTAACAAGGAGAATACAAATGTTAGAATACCTATAGGTATGGCAGAATTATCGATAGGAGACAGTCGTGGCAGACATTTTGGTTTTATGAGGTTCTCACTTATTTGTAAATACATTGTTAAATAACGTGTTTAAAAATTAACGTATTAAAATATTAGATTCTGTATTTATTTATTTTTAAAATAAAATAAAATAAATTATATTTCATGCATCACTATAATTCATTGGCGGTGTCGGCCAAGAAGTCGCTAGGGTGCCAGATCTGATTCCAAAATGTTACCTTAGAGCTCTGTTTACTAAAATTAGTTTAACATACTCTCTCTCTCTCCATGAGAGTGTTGGCTCACTTTGAAAATTCGTGTTTACTTAGTAAGAGAGAGAACACTCATCTTTTATTTAATTCTTCTCCTTTTAAACAGTACATAATATATATATAAAGGGTTTAGATCAAATAATGTGATACGTCCCTAAAAAAATACAACAATAACTAACTGTTCATTTTTAATTATATTCCTTCAATTTCTCACATATAGGAACAGAAAACATATTTGTATTTATATCTTGAATTTCATAGTTGGTTTAAACTTATGGCCAAGTAGGTATTATTTATGTTGGTGAATAATATTTTTTTTAAACAAATTATCTATACTATTTTGTGCAGTTGTGAATGGTTAACTAAATTTGATTGTTATTTTAAAGTGATTAAATAGTCTAGTAGAATGTGACCCATTCCCAAAAGTAATCTTTTTTATAAAAAGTAATAATAATTTCAGTTTCAAAACAAATCTTTTTCTAGGTTTTTGTACATTTTTATAGTCCAGTTATCATGTATTTTAAAATAATAGATTAAATTAATTTCCAATAACGAGGCAAAACAACAAAGTCAAAACTAATAATTGGTTTTAGCAGAGGATCTCTCACAAGATATATCCACACTTTAGCCTTTAAGTGTGTCGGCTGTCCCTTCCTGTGATATTTATATTGAGTTCCACCCTTAGAGCGTAGAATACCTATTTTATAAATCTAGATAGAAACTTTATCCGACACCTTAGCTCAGTCGGTAGCGTGTCTGCATACTGAGGTAAGGGTCCCGGGTTCGATTACCAGGATGGCCTATAGATTTATCATTGATGAAATGTGGGTTTACCCTTTCACAGTGATAAATCGACTGCCGGGGGGACTGGATGTTGTGCTTGCCCTAGTGTTAAGTTATTTTATAAGGCATATGAAGCTACGACAGCCCTAGCAAGCCGTTAGTGGGAAATATTTGGCTTGAATAAAAATACTGACCCAGGTCAAGGCGGGAAACAGTCATGGATGGAAAAATATCTCAGATATCCCATTTCAATACTATACCCTATCAGCCCCGACCCGCAGTTTAAGAAACTGTGATTGGTTTATTTTCTGTCCACTAGGTGTGCAGTTTTACGACACCTGTTCTAACCCAGAGGAGGCAGTAAAAGCCTCTTTGAGGGCTCTTGTGGTCGCCGAGGACACCTGCCTCTTGCCTCCGGCATTTCTAGGTGAGCACTTAAAAACCTTTGCATAAATTATTGGTTCATAGCACACCTTCATACGGCCCTTTATGATTCGTACTCTTGGTTTTGTCCTGAAATCGAGACAATTTTGGATTACGCAAACATGTAATAAATTCTAAGTGTATGGCTATTGTAATCTATTTCCATTATTTTAAATCACGGGAGCGTGTTTATAGAGTAATCTCAGGTATTTTAGTTTATGTTAGGGTTGTTTCTTTTATGTTCGGATTGTTTCGTGTATTTTCGGTGGGATTCGTATATATTCGAGTAGTTTTATGTGTGTTCGTATAATGTCGTGTATATTCGGAAGGTCTCGTATATGTTCGAGTAGTTTTATGTATGTTCGTGTCGGGTATATTCGGAAGGTCTCGTATATATTCGAGTAGTTTTATGTATGTTCGGTTCTTGTCGTGTGTATTCGGATCGTTTTGTCTATCTTTGGGGATGAAATTTGGGTTAAGACCATGTAGATCGGATATAACTAGCTCGTTAAAGGACAGGTAACACACTTTAATAAATGTGACAATGAACTCTCTAGTTTCTAGCGCCATATAGTAATTAATATAGTTATTTTCGTTACTATTCTTTCTTTGTTGTGTGATTACAGAATGTCTATTATAAAATCCCCTGATATATTTAGGTCCTAAAGATATATATATATATATATATTTGTTTTTGAATCTTTCCTACAACATGCTGTTTATAATTTTCTTTGGTGCGTAAAGATATGTTTTGTGTATTACATTGACCACATTTTTTCTAAAAAAAAATTCACAATTTTACTAGTTATTAATTTTTCCATTATTTAATGTTTGGTGTATTACGTGTAACATCATGTAAATATGTACATTATACAACCATCTCAAGCTGACATTCCTAGGCAATGAATTTTGTTAAGAATGCGTGAAACAAAATTTGTTCTTTTTAAAAAGAAAACTCCTCATCAAGAAAATTATCTTTAATCATGAAAACTTTTGGCCTCAAGATGATTATACATTTTGACGTTGTGTGTGCCCTTTAACTCCATAAAGTTGGCTTTACACTTATTTCTGTCTGTCTGTCTGTACATGGGGCTAAAGCTGAAACGATTGGAAGGATATCGGTCAAACGGAGACATCTTGGTAACGTTTTATATGAAAAATATCTGTAATCCGCTCCGGTGCCCCCATATTCTAAGGCGTTACTCTCGCAGTAGACTAAACTGCCGATGAATGAGAGATGGAGGCTTGGATCTCGGTCAGTTGTACTGGAGGTGGTTTTTACACACACACAAAAATATTCCACTCTCCTTCCACGAAAATGTGGGTACGCGCTCTTTAAATATGGCAGTCTTGATCCCTAAAACCATTTGCGTAATTAGTACGTAAATATAACCCGAACAGGTAGTAAGGCACAGTTTAAAGAAAAACTTTTTATACTTATGGAGAAAAAAAAAACTATCTAAGGGTACTGACAACTTATTTTTGAATTAAAAAAAATAATTTAAAGGTCTCTTACAGTTTTGTCCCAAATCGCATCTGTAAAGTGTTTCACAAACGGTGATACATATTTTTTTCTAATTATTGGGAAAAATTATACAAACTGTAATTGACTTTAGGCCTGTAAGAAAGTATATTCGAATGTGACTAATTGTTTAAGTTGTTAGGTGCAAAATCACTATATATATATATATATATATAGACAAGTTAGTATTTAAATTTCTTCAATTTTCCTCATTTTAAAATCAATTCCCTTAAATTTGCTGAGTTATATTGAAATGAAAGAGTTGCTGAATTTCTCATGTTTTTCCCCTAACTCGCCAGCTTGTAAACTCTATCCAAACTATTTATATTATTGTATTTATAATCTTTGTATATATAACATCATCATCTGCTGCATATAAATTATATTCCTTAAAATAACAAACGTTGTAAAAAAAAAAGAATTCAACTCACCCCAACGTTGTCACATATTTTCTTGTCTAAATTACTTCTTACAAACTATTAACATCCCAAAGAATACGGTAATGAACCAACCAATTATCAAATTGATCGAGTTTGGTACTTTATATCTTACCACGAATATTTAGTAATTAAATTAAAGAGATCATGCCTCTTAAAAAATATTGTAACTGAAAATACTCTTCATAAAGTCTTACTTTCTTCCCTAGAAAAAAAAAGGAATAAAATATCGTTCATAGTTAATAAAATAGACCCATTTTCGGTGGCCGCGTGGTCTAATGCGCTATCCTCATAGTAGACTAAACTGCTGATAACTGGGAGATCTAGGTTCGAATCCCAGTCAGGTTTACTGAGAATGCTTTTTCCAAAATGATTTTCCACTCTCCCTCCACGCAAATTCAGAAAAAATCACTCTAAATATAACCTTCATAATCCCTGAAACCATTAGCGTAATTAGTACATGAACGGGTAGTAATACGCGCTGAGCAAATTAAAAATGTATATATTTAACACCTCCTGGAATCGAATCGTTGCTCCTCTGAATCTGAACCCCAGTCCAAGTATTGTTATTTTATTTTTGTCTGTGAAGGTTTCCTTGGTCCTGATGACCTCCCCAGTCTTGTGGACGTAGGTCGGGTGAGCGGTGTGTTCAACCTGACCCACGTGGTACCTTCCCTTCTCGGCGGAAGCACGTGGTCCAAGGTCAACAACACCTTCCACGTGGCCACCGTCCACCCGGAACGAACAGGGCAGGTACAGTACGATATTCATAGGAAGGACCTCATCGAACAGACAAATTACAAGTTCAACTTCAACATATTGATTGATACGTCAAGTCATGAGGCGGTGTAATACCACCCAACTAACATACCGATTTATCTGTCCTGTTTTAAGGCGGTGCTGTCCCTCCTGCGTCACGTGGGGTGGTCTTCCGTCCTGGTGGCTCACACCGGAAGCGAGGTGACGTCACGCAAGGCGGAATCCGTGCTATTTGCTGCTTCCGGAAGTGGCGTGTGCGCTACGTCTGCTGAGGCGAAGACCCTCGGTGACCAGTTGGGACTCGCCATGGAGAAAGGTGGGAAAACACCGCCCGTAAGCTACAAGGTGACTTGGCGCTAGGTATTGTGGGTAATGAGTGCCGCGAGTCCTACTAACCATCAGGGCTATCCGCATTTTTATTTATTTAACGCACATTTTACAGTTTTGTACATAAAAATAACCCTATCAAACTATAGTCCCACACCAACCGCCTTAAGTTTTCCAATGGGTGATAAATTCTACCAGCATTTGAATGTAGGGAGATTGAGAAAACTATTTTCGGGGGAAAAAAATTCTTCGCTACACCGCCCAGGCCAGTATTCGAAATTTTACCTCCTCGTCACCAGGTAATCAGATTAAGTGAGACTGACGCCTTTGTCGTCATGCCAATGGTTTTTGTTAAACATACTAATGATAATTATCAGCCCAAGTCTTCTGTAGCCTATATTTTTTCCTAATTCCTTTTCACACGAAAATGCGGATACACTTCCTCTGATCTGTCCTCTCTATTTCTAACCATTTTTATATTGAAGTCGTTAAATACCATGGATAGCATCGGTGTGCATGTGGAATAGATGTCAGCCTTGTTCAGTATTGCTTGCTGTTCACGTGGAGGTCGGGGTTCAAAAACTGGTTGGAGGATGTTTTTGTTTTTCTAAATGGTTACCACGCAAGTGCCAGTACATTTTATTTCGATTTCATTAGCGTCATCTCCATCATTAGTGTAATTAAATGCAGTGGAAAGTAAAATAATAAAGCTGATGATGATGATGATGATGATGATGATACCTGCTTCGGTAGCCGCATGGTCTGAGGCGTCACGGTTGGGTGTACTTAGGGTGTTTTTCCAAAATCGTTTTCCACTCTCATATCACGCAAATGCAGGTACACTTCCTCTCAAATTTAACCTCCTTCATCTCTATGATGATACTTGACTGCGTCTTTTCGTAGCGTCCCAGAAGCCTTCCGGGATCATAATTGTCTCCGACGTCGCTCGCTCCCTCGCTGAGCTCATCTCCGACGTACCGCCGAGCCTCCGAGACGTCCCGGCGCTGGTAGTTTCGAGTGACGTTCAGCTCCTGAGGACGCCATCGCCCAAGAGCGACGCCAGCGTCATTTTGCTGCAAGAAGTGGCCGGCGTCAGGCTAGGGGGAGACTTCCAACGAAGGCTCCGGACCGAGGAGGTCAGTCGTCTGAGATCTCGCAAATTGGAGGAAAGGGGGAAGAAAAAATGTTCATAAATATATTCTTTTAGAAAAATGTATACCTCGTCTCACCCGTTCGGGCTTTGCTTATATTTATAGGCTGTCGTTCTCATCACTGGGCCATTCCTAGTTCCGGTGATGGTGTCTAGGATACCGCATGATCGCAAGATGATCGTGTATTAATACCTAAATCAGGGAGCGTGTCGGAAAGATGGCATCGCGAATATCTAACTAATTTGATATTTTCTGATCAGACGACCGCTTTCTGCGCCTTTTAGTCGGCTTTCTTTAGCTTCCAACTTTTGGAATGTTGTACCGCGCATGCGCGAGCCTATGAAGGAGGGGAAAAGTCTCGAATATCTGTTTGATCGACCAGTTGCAAAGAATCTTAGTGTGACACTTAGCCTCTCATGTGGAGATATGACCTTCCTCATAACTGTATCTTGCCTAGCCAACCGCTGAGACACGATACTTCATTCATAAGTATGTAGTTCCTGAAGTCATCTGCATCTAATTCAGACAAAATCTTCACAGTGTATGACACACTGTTCAGCTTTAAAACCAAATTTTGACTCCGCACACGTTCATTTTTGTGTCTTACAACACCAAGTGATTTCAAACCTCGGTAGTATCAGTACAATAGAAGCAGCTCTTCATCTTGTTGTTGTTGACGAGACATCTTGGAACCAAGTAATCCAGTGTAAAACAAGTGTGGACGATAAAATACCTCCCCCTCCACTAAGCTGCAAGATGATTAATCATTAGACAGTAGCTGGTTTGTAATAGGAACTCTAGGTTTGTAAGCTCGCAGCGCTGCAAGCTTCTACATGTAATGCGGTCTTAAACGTGTAGCTCACGAGTGATTAATTCGAATTTAACGATTCTCCCAAATTAGCTAGACCAACTAAGTCACCTTTTCGAAGTGTACTTATTCTGTGTTCTTTTCATTTTAAAAGATAATTAAACTATAAACAGGTTCTACTAGAAACGAACAAAATGGCAATGACGCTATCGGCTCTTTGTCAGCTTACTAGGAAAGCCGTCTATTATATTTAAAGGGAAGCTTAATAAATAGCGTTGCCAGTCGTAATTCTAAATACCACGACCGCGTATCTGCGAATTCGCGCAGCTCGAATCCATGAAGTCAAGAATTAACTGTACTTACACACCGGTATCGTATCTATATTGAAAGAAACAATTATTAGTTTATAATGTAGTATGTTTGAACCTGATAATCTGATTAAAAGTTTCTGCCGCTTAATTCGTAGATAAGTCAGACACAAAACTTGGTCTTACATGACAATATTGTGATTTTGTTATTATTAGTGAGATAATAAGCGGAATAGGAAAAACTTTATTATAATTATTTTTTATGATTAGGTGTTCTGTTTAGCGAGAGGTCCATTTCTTTTCTAAGTGAACTTCAGACTGCCACTGCGCCCTGTCCTCTGCCTCCTCAATCAGTTCCCAGAATGTTCTTCTTTCCTTCAAGTCGTCCGATCCAGTTTGCTTTGTACCGAAGAATCGGAATCACATCCAAAATGGTTCACCTCTCACCCACTCTTCTTAGGACTTGTTCATTTTTTTTACCCTGTCTGTCCACCTTATCTTCTCAAGTTTTCTTCCGCAACACATTTCGGAGCTCTTCGAGTATTTCTTTTACATCTTCTTTAAGAGTCCCAAGTTTCTGCTTCTTAAAGCGTGGTGCTCCAAATGTAGCATTTCATCAGTTTCTTCCTCAGTTACAAACTCAACTTGATGGTCAGTAGTAACCTCTTCTTGTTGAAAGCTTCCTTGACCATGACGATCCTTGACCTTATTTTCTTGTTGCAGTAGACATCCTTTGTCAACAGCCTTCCCAGGTACTTGAACTGCTCTATATTTTCGAATTCCTGGTTTCCAATTTTGATTTTCACCGGCGCTTCATTTTTTGAAATCACCATTACTTTTGACTTCTCAATGTTGGTCTTCATTACATATCTTATCCCTATCTCCACCGGCCGGTCCATAATTTCCTGCGAATCTTTATTGCTTCGATCCCAATATCTTCTGTTATCCATACTTTTCTTCCTACCCTAGAAATTAGTAAAGTACCCATACCTTTCTTCCTACCCTAGAAATGATTATAGTATCGACATTTTCTTTTAGATTTTGCAATATTACTTTTGACCATCTGTTTGCATCGTGTTTTTACAGAAGTCTAAAGGTATCAACACACAGGACGCGTCCCTCCTGCCCCTCGTATACTCCGTGAGGCTGTACGCAGCCGCTCTGAATCTGGTGCAGACGATCAAGTGCTCAGGAAGAACCTCCATTACCCGCGGGAACCCCTGCGAGGCGTTGACCTCCCTGACGCCCGATGAGTGGCGAGACGCCCTCGGTATTATCAAGACGTTTGGCATGCCAGGTCTCCATCTCGACGACGACTACGATGATGGCCAACCGCGTCCCCCCGTCGAGATCAAGTTTGGAATGGACTTGGGGCTGTTCTTGGATGTATACGTGACCACGCCGGTTCTGTCGATGAGGAAGGTATAACACACACTCGATTATCCGGTAGTTAAATTTATTGGTGCGTCCGCCCCGAAATCATATTTCCAAATTTTTTTTTAACTATTATATTTGAGTTATTTAAAGCGTTCTTTCTGAACCGACCTATTATATCAACACATGACTTAAAAACTAACTTAAATCCATAACAGACACAACACCTTGCCCCTGGCCGTTAATTCATCGCTGTGAAAGGGGAAACCCACAGTTCACCAATGATGCCGAGAATCGATCCCTGGACTCTTTAACTCGGTATGCAGATGTACTGCAAACCAAGCTAAGATGTTTGACAGTGTTGTAAATTTGAAGAAAAGTGATCAATATTACTAATCCACATTTCACCCCACGGATAACACTTAAAAGCTTATCTCAACCCACGAATAAGCCTTAAAAATTGCCTCACTCCACGAATCACACTTAAAATATTGTCTCGACCCTTGAATGAAGCCTAAAACCTAACGCTTACCGCGAATAACGCCTAAGAGATTGTCCTACCCCCGCAGTGAATGCTTATACAAAAGATGACGTTCAAAAGCACTTCTAACTCCACGGATATCTCCATTTTTTTTATTCAATGCATTGATAAGGGGAATTTCAGTTACATTGGCATGTCAAGGCTAAGGGGAAATTCCAGACACCCTTGATATCTGCTTGGCCACACGTCGAATAAACTGTTTATAGGTATTTCTGAAACTCTCAGGTTGGTAATATCTCAGATAACGGGAAATACCTGAGACTCGCTCCAGGATGGAGTTTCCCACCTCCGATTCAGCAGCTCTTCAAAAAGTCCTCCTCTTGCTCTGTCGACCCTGTGACCACCACTACCACCACCACATCCACTATCAAGGTGACGGTACCACCCGGGGAGTTCTGGGAGTTCACTCAGAGCGATGTCAACTTCTACCAGACGGTGGGACTCTTGTCCGGGATCGGTACAGGCCTAGTTCTCTTAGTTATCTTCTGCGTGTGGGTCGTCTACCGCAACTTCAGGGTGGCTTCCAATAGCTCTTCCTCCACCTCCAAGACTTCGCAAACCTTGTAGCGAATCACCAAGGTACGTATGTTGATGTCATGTACATACATTTTGGTTGTTTGTGTTTCTCTTCAATGATTGTGGATGTGCTTATTATATATTTAACATATTTAATCATTTAGTTGCATGTTTAGAAACAATATTATAAACGACTTGTTCTAAAAAATAATTATGTATATGGTAATGTAAGGAAGTGTTCAGCTTTTTCTTAAAAAGGAAATACGAATTTAATTTGTAAAACCTCATAGAAATTTAAGACCTTGCATCTCTCACATCTGGAAATACAGGTTTTTACGAGCCTGACTTCTTTTAAACCTCTACCATTGTTGCTAGTATTTATTTAAACGTTCATTTTTTTATGTTTTTAGCGTTGTTTGCTAACACCTGCGTAGGCCTACTGTGCAAGATTCAAGTAACATTTAGAAAGAAACTGTTTTCACGTCTTTTATCTGCAAAGACCGTGTATAATGCCTTATAATTGATGCTTGATTAAATCACTTAATTTAAAAAGTTTCAAGTCATGCATTTTTTTATTGTTAATATATTAATGAAAAGAAGAACCTCGTTGCTGAAATATGGATTTTAAGTTATTACGTTAGCAGCCATAATCAACTAAATAAAGGGTGGAATATAGAAAATTAGGGACCAGAATGGCTGACGTGACATGGTTTTATAATGGACGGACCTTGATTGTTTAAATACTAAAAGATAGTTGACAAATACAGAGAGAGGTATGATTATACTGGTGTGGTTGTAATCCAAGCTCTAAAAATAGAGGAATTCAATACATAAATATAAACAAAACCTACAGTTAAAGAAAAATAAAATAAAAATAAAGAGGAGCGCGTAGAGTGAATATCCTAAAATTGTGAGTTATAAAGTGCTGGACACTTAACATGTCCCCAGCGCACGCATCTCACTCTTTTGAGTAGCGGGAAACTAGGTCCACCTTCACAAGTTGCATAACATATTACTATTTAAAAGGTCGAAGGCTAATCAAGGATTTTTGGACATTGCACTATTTTAGACATAGGGATAATATGGCGTAACTATGCTATAGAATAATTTCAAGTCTTAGAATCTTTTAGATTCCATTTATGCCAAACTTTATTAAATAACAAGCATATGATTTGAAGAGCATTCAATAGTTCTTTATATAATATATAATAGTCGTGAGTGACCAAGCATTATCAACATAAATATATACTATCCAATGAAAACATTGTTCCATAAACATTTCCTCTTTTCCTTCTAATCATTACGTTATTTATTATTATGTACCCTACAAATATTACGTAAATATAAATATTAATGCATAATATTAATAGACTTGAATATGATCATATTTAATACAGTAGATGATCTCTCTTAACTAACACATTTTTGTACCTGTTGCAAAAAATGCAACATGTTAATAAAAGTTTTAGTTCCATCAAATATACCTAATGTCGCTACCATTTAGCATGTACACTAATAACGTAATTGCACAACTCAAAATAACCTTCGCATATGTAATAAACAAAGATAATTGTACAATTATAAATATCGAGGATATTCCCTAACTTTACTCCTTTAAGTTTTGTTACTATTTTGACACAAACTATATTAACAACGCTATCATAAAAGTTACCATCGCGAAACTAGTAAAAAATATAAAGTTAAGTTGATATATACAATACCCCATTCTACTAATACAGAAAATCTCGGCATCATATTTTCTAACCCTTTCCCACCTTAATGTTTGACAAAACCAAAATGCAACACCATTTTCAATTGAGACGAAATAAAGTTAATTTTGAAATGTATGACTTTCAAGCATTATGGATAATATTTAAAAGTTCTGATCTAACAACACTCATATTTTCATATCACCCAAAATACTACAGAGAAACAAATAAAGTAAATTTGTTAAGTATAAAGTTCGCGCATAATGTCTAATACCAATAACATAGAAAATTTCAGATTTAACAATACTCTAATTTTAAAGTAAATCCAAGACGAAGGTTTACGCAAGTAATTTATAATTAAATTTGATAGAAAAAGATCTAAAAAAGAATTTTGACTAGTTCCAATAATTTACATTTAAGCCGAAAATGAATTTATTCTTAAATTATCTTTATGTCCGTTACGCCGACGCTTAGTCCTACATGGTCCCAACCACGTCCAAGAGTGACGTCTTCCTCAACGGATGATCTTTTATAAGGCGCACACTCGTCGAAATAGGAGAGGCACAGGGGAAGGGAGCGTGCCGGCAGAAGAACATTCTATATTATTCTGGCAAATCCTGGCAGTTACCATCTTCTTCTCGTCTTTTCGTTTCTTTGGAGTTGGGCGGATTGATCATGGTGGTGGTGGTGGTAGTAGTGGTGGTCTCTAGAGGCGAGATTCGGCACTAGGCTCAGTGTTGGCAGTTGCTCGCGTGTGGTTTGTGTGGTCGGATGTTTGTTGCGCGAGGTGCTTAGCCAGATTGGTGATATTAGGTAAGTGATTTTTATACTTGACCGGCCCCATTCTGTTGATTTGGAGCAATAATTGCTACATGGTTATATGCCTCACATCAATAAACGAGATAGCAAACTGTCAATATATCTACTACACTTCAGAGGTTAAAAAAGTTATAGATAAAGATGTGGTTTAAAAAAGTATATTTTGTTTTTAAGAATATTTAGAATGGTATGTACAGTTAGTATTTGAGATAGCTAAGTTATATTATTTTCTCAGTTGACACAATGTGTTCCTCTCTAAGTCATATGTGAGGTAATGACTTGTATATGAAAATTTATTTTAGTACTGCCATCAACATTCTAGTTTGAGCAAAATATATTTTTCTCTTTAGAATTGCATTAGCTATCCGTGTCTAATATCAAAGAAAGCTACAGGCAAATATAAAAACATTGTTGTAGTTTTTAAAATGTATGCTATAATATCTTATTGTTTAGATAAATTTTGTCCACAGTATATTTGCATTGCTACAAATAATAGAATGGTAAATATGATAATGTTCAAATAAAATGATTAAAACGGTAACAAAATTATGAAAGTCTTACAGGTTATTCAAAATAGTTAAAATAATATAACAATTAAATATTATATTACTAAATTGTTAATTAAACTCTCATGAACAATATTTAGATTTCTATTTATTTTACTTCCTTCCATGCCCTCTATAAATCAAAATTTAATTTATGAAAATCGAATACAAAGATTCGTCCAGTCTGTTAAGCCAACAATGAAACCCCATAATTTTAAACCAGAAGTTTGAGGCACCCAGATTCATTTCCGAATTCGGAAGAAACAAATTCGTTTGATTTCCTACAGATGCTTTGTCAAGGCTTGCAATGCTTTTCAGCCATAATTTTTGTTTCTGATAAATTTTAGATTGTTTTCTTAGACCTATTGGTTGTTGACTCGTCGCTTGTTCAAATCTTTGTAAGTCAGATAAATGTTGTGAACATTATAAATATTATATAATAACTCTAGAAAGATTGCGATGGAAATGCAACAATGGACTAATTTTGGTAATTTTTGTCACATTAGCTTCATTCCAGTGACTGACACCGGTTCTTTTTAATACTGTACTTTTTTTCAATTTTCGCGCCTTATGAGACTATTTAACGATAAATTTTAACCTAGCTATCTTTTATTTTTATTGGTTTAAAATTGTTAATATATTGTGAATGTGATTTTTGAAGTGGGTTGAACTTTTCCACAACCACATAAACGTTTATTCTGGGGGGGGAGGGGGGGGAAGCCATACGCAAGTTGACAACAAGAATGTATAGCCAAATAAATAAATAATTGATAAATGCGTTTATAGTTCATAACTATTGTTACTGATCCCACAAATTGGTTCAATATTTAAATTTGCACCAAGAGAACCTCGTATTTTTGAGACTTTTTTGAACTATACTTTTAATCTAGCGCTATCTATGAGACTATTTAGAACTATACCAGCGCTCTAGCGATTATTATGCTAATTTCTTATAACTATATTTGTGCATAGTTTAATTTGTTTTTCTCATGTTGGTTAAAAGATGTTGGTTTATTGTGGATCTAGACTAAAGTTTTTCAGCCCACTGTCTAATATTAAATTATTACTCAGATTTTGTTTGTGTTTACTACATACTTCAATATTTTCACTTATTTTCAAATATAATTTATTGTGATAAAGATTAATTAAACATTGCCATGATAAAACATGCCCACAAATATTAATATATCCACTTTGATACTGTAAACTATTGGTTTCCATACAGATAAATAATTAATCAAACCTACATAATGTATGTACCGTCCCCAATCTTAATCTTCCACTAGAATTTTATAAGCTTTTCTACTAAGTTTTAATATATTGATCATGTATGAACGATAGTAGCATAGTAATCAACATCAAGTTAATAGTTAATTAATTGTTAATTAATGTAATTGTGTTATATTTGTTTAAAAAGTTATTTAAATATTGTTAAGTCCAAATATACTAATACGAATTCTATTCGGGCCCTTATAAATAGGTCCATCTATAGACTGTGTTTTAATTTGAATTATAAAGTTGTGGGGCATTGTACTCGTCATCAAACTAATATACCATATATTAGTTGAATTTAAAAAAATTACACCTAGACAGGTGAATCATTTTCAGGTTCTTTGGATTATTGTGCTTATGTTGTAACCACTGAGCTGTCCAGAAGTTGTTTGATACCTTTAAATCATTCTTCACTCATATTTTAAGCGAGAGTCTTTGATAGACTTGCAGAAATCATTTTCAGATGAGCACTCAATTAAGATTGCGAGCTAGCAGATAATGCAGCCATCTTCGACATAGGTGGGTATTATGCTGACAATAGTATAATGACAATTGTATAAATGCACATATAATGATGGATTAAATAAACCAACTATTATAAATAAAATTGCGAAACTATTATATTTGATAATTACAGTTATAACCACATCTAAATATAATATTAATTACACCTAAACATGGGAATAGGACTTCGAGACTTTTGGCTTAGTATACCAATGCTCTAACCACTGAATTGTCCAGGAATCGTCTCATGCCCAGGGTTCATTCTTCACTCTTATTTTAAGGCAATAGTCATTGATGGACGTGTAGAATTGTAAGCTACAGTAATGAGCAATCAAATGATTGTGAGCTATCAGATATATTTGCAGTTTATTCTGTAAGTTCATTCAACTTAACATCTATTGTATAAACTTTTACATTCATGTGATCTAACATAATGACACAGCTTTCATCAGAGAAGCACTAGGATGCATATATAGTTATTATTATTATTAGCATCATGCCTTACTAACCATTTGGGTTATACGCACTTACGCTAATGTGTAATAGTAGGGTGATTGTGAGATGAAATGGAGGACCTACAGTTTAACGTGGGATCCAAAACACGGTGGAGGCCTGGCATTCCCCACATTCACAATGCATGTATAGTTAATATTGATTAGGCCAGATAATTGTATAGTAATAAATCACAAATACCAAATTTTACTTTAAAACATAGAATGATGATATATGATAATTTGCTTAATAAGCTATTTTGAATTTGAACACATTTTTGTGACAGTTAAAATAATATCCTGATCTTATCTAGAGAAGTCCTATCACATCAACCCACTTAATCTCAAAATTTTTACGAATATACTCAGGGTCGCAACCGCGGGAAGGGAGGGGGGCATAAAATGGGAACTGCCCTGGGCCTTACATTTCAGGGGGCCACATTTCCCCCCTAAATTATTAAATTCATTTAAAATTATCCTAAATATCACATCAAGTATTGTACAGATAACTAACAGCAATAAGTATTTGCTTAGTATTAGGATGCCATTTCAGATTGCTAAAATCTCTAACTTTGTTATTCAAGTAATGTGCTGCAGTACAGTAGAATACGCCTCTATTGTGCTACCGCTGTAAGTCCACATAAAACTAACAGTGAAATGGTACAAAGAGGATTTTACTTTTGTTAACTTAATTTTTTTGCATTTAATAAAGTATATACATTTAACAGGTTGGTCAATACTCCATAAAACATGAAAAATTATTAAGTAACATAAATATTGAGTTGATATCAATATAGTCTAACGGCTTAATGCTAAAACTGAAAAACTGCCATATAATAATTGATGTTAAAACGGCATTTCTAGTTGTAGGTTAGACCGAAAAAGTGCGTGATTTAAGAAACATTCAGAAAGAAACTGTTTTCTTTTATATCTAGACTCATATATGTGTGTGTGTGTCTGTTTTGAAATGATTTTTTTTATTTTACAAAATACTAAAATATAAAACCATAAATACTTAATATAAAAACTAATTTAGTACCTTAGTTTTATATTTTAAGACCCGCCTCGGTGGCGTAGTTGGCTAACGCGACAGTCGTGTTGAGCTCGACTGCTGAGGATGGTGAGATCGAGGTTCGAATCTCGGTCGGGTGAACTGGGAGCGGTCTTTCCTAAATGGTTTTCCACTCTACCTCCACGCAAATGCGGGTTCACTTCCTCTAATTCAACCTTCCCAATTCCTAATCCTATAGCGTAATTAGTACCTAAAGCGTATAACCCGAACGGGTAGTAAGACGCGGTGCTAAATAATAATAATATATTTTAAGAAATGTTCAGTTTTTATAGTTTATATTATGTGCAGGTCAATCAAGATATTATCTTTATGTTTGTTGTAAATATCTACATCATCGTCAACATAACAAGATGGAGGGAGAGATATTCTCCGTGAAGATTGAACCAGAGAAGGATTTGGAATATAATCTTCATCATGAAGAGGAGTTTGAAATAAAGGTAAATGAGGTCTGGTCAAATAGTTCCTGAACCTTTTTTTTATAACTTTTACAGTCTAACCTTCAACTAGAGATACTGTTTTTTTTTTAAGATCAATTATTTGTAAAAATAGCATTATGTATCAAATTGACAGGCATATAGGTCTAGGCATGTAAATACATTTTCCGTTTTCAAATACTGGTGTACAGCAGAGTGATCTAGTTTTTATAGAGGAATGTTTTGCTTTCAAACACATTTTCACATCATCGCTTATGAAGGCAGTCTTTTCTGTCTTGACATTATTCGCCCTCTGGATCATTTTTAAAATCGTGCTTTGCCGTTTGCTGCAACCATCGACCCCCTGTGTCCAACACTTTCTTTGTAACATGTCTGGAATGCCAGGCCCTCCACCGTGGTTCGGATCCCATGTTAAACTGTAGATCCTCCATTTCATCTCACAATCACCCTATCATTACACATTAGCATCAGTGATTATAACCCGAATGGGTAGTAAGATGCGGTGCTAATAATAATAATAATAATAAAAATAATAATAAAATTAATAAAGCCAATGGAAATAGATTTAAAAACAACAATTGATATTTACGAATATAACCCATTGAACAATTTAATGAACCTTTTGAAATTATTATTATATCATGTTGACTTAGCCTTATAACTTTTTTTTTTCCTGCTAGTCTGAGATTGATATTCCAATAAAATCTGAAGTATTTTTTTATGAAGAGGAATATGATTACCAGCAGCCAGGATATTTTCCAGAATCCATAGCAATTCGTGACCTGGTGGTCTAGGGGTAAGGTGTCAGACTTCTGTGCTGGCGGCCGGGGTTCGATCCTCGGTCCCGGCACAGATTTATCTGATTTCCAAACCCTTCCTACACCTCTGACAAGACATCTTGTGAATGTGTGGAATGCCAGGTCACCACCGTGGTTCGGATTCCACGTTAAACTGTAGGTCCTTCATTTCATCTCACAATCACCCTACCATTACACATTAGCGTAAGTGCGTATAACCCGAACGGGTAGTAAGACGCGGTGCTAATAATAATAATAATAATAATAATAACAATAACATAGCAATTCCTTCAATTAAAGAAGAACTTCCTGTAAGTAAACAATGGCATTCCAGACATTCATATAGTAAAATTGTGAATATGGACGTTACTTTACATCCACTACTGTTTCCAGCCTGTGGTCAGTTTTTAATTCAAGCCATATATCTTCTACTACCGGCTTGCTAGGCCTGTCATAGCTTCATATGCCTTATAATATAACATAAGACTAGGACAGGCACAACATCGGCACAGTGTTCGACTTTCATTCATAAATAACTGTGATTAAAAACTTCTTTTGTTCCCTACTAGTGTGAAATTGAGCTTTCAATAAAATCAGAAGATTGTTTAAAAAAAAAAGTAAATGATTATAATCAGCCAGAATGTTGTCCTAGAGCTCAAACATTCCCTGCTATTAAATAGGAACTTCCCGTGAGTAAACATTTTGCTAAATAAAATTTAACCAATTAGGTAAAAAGACTAAACTGGTTTGTGATATGAAAATCATATTAGTTTTGTGAAAACAATTTTATATATTCTGTTATAAAGTTATATGTAGTACCTGCTAAAAATATAGTAGGTAATAAATATCTTTACAATTATTTTGTGAACATTTGTTATTAACTTATATAGATTTGCAGGGGTTTTTTTTTTACTACTATCGTCATAAATTTAATTGAAATAAGATTTTGAAATAAAAATTATTGGTATTGATCAAAGCTACCTTAACAGTTTTTTTATTAGCATATATATATAGATTTAATTTATTTTTATTTTCGGAAAATTGAAACCTGAAAAAAACTGTGATAAGAATAAGGATATGTTCGATCCAGTTTAATTTGTACTGACGAATCACATACAAAATGGTTCTCTTCTCACCCACTACTCTTAGAACTTATTTACCTCTTATACTATTTGTCCACCTGATCTCCAGGATTTTTCCAGCTCCACATTTCATAACTCTCCAAGTATTTATTTTCCATCTCCCTGAGAGTCCAAATTTCTGCTCCATATAGGCCATATGCTTTGCGTGAAGCATTTGATCGGTTTATTCCCCATGTTCCAAACTCAACTGGTTGGTCAGCAGTCCCCTCTTCTTGTCAAAAACCTCCTTGTTCATGTAGATACTTGACCTTAATTGCTTAAATTATGCACAGGATGGGGGAGAATGTATCACACATGGAGGAAAAAAGGCTAACATTGAAAGAAAAAAGCTGTACTGGGAGGAGGTAAATGCATGAAACATGGAGAATTCAAGCCAATATGTCAAATAAAAGGATTAATGAATAATTATTGGATTAGAGGCAAATGTATTAATTATAGAGAGAGCATTGAAATATGTAGATATATTAAACATGGATGTAAAGAGGCTAAGATAATGTGTAACGAATAAAACTGCTACCTGCTTCAGTGGCTGAATGGATTAAGGCGTCACTCTTGTTTTGGACTATCATTCTGAAGATGGAAAAGTTGTGGTTCAAATCAGCTAATATTTAATATATTTTTTCAGATATATAATTTTATTACATCACATGGATTTCAATTTTGGCATAATATGTTTATCTGATCAGCTTTTAGGGGAATTTGGTTAGTTTTATTTCCATTCTATATTATTGTTGTTGCACGTGGATTGTTGCCAGAGCAAACTAAGCTGGAAAAACAATTCCAGTAAATATTGTTGACTTCTAGAAATAATTCTTTATCAATTTTGATATGTTTACAGGCAAAGCCATATTACCTGCAGTCACATGTATTAATCAGTTAAATTTAGCTTATTTGAAGACTTTTAAGCATGTAAAATCCTGGTCAATACATGTCTAGCAATCTATCCGGGTGAGACTTTACATCTAGATTTTTGCAGCGGACTTCACTAAACTTTAAAGTGTTCTTATTGTTGGCAGTAGATTTGAAGCCTGATGTGGGACTAATAAATATATTGTTGACATGTATACATCCGCAGCTTTGCAATTCTTTAATACTTTTATTGCTTTAATGGCCTTAGCCTCATCATTTTTACCAATCATAACCTTTTCCCTATTTTTTGGCTCCGTTCTGTACGTTTTTCACCATATAATTCCTCAAAATATTCCATTGCTCTTTGATATGGTTTTCATCCCAGATAATCTCACCACGGTCATTCCTAATGACACATTTTCCTTGTTCTCTTTGTCTCGTTCTGTTTACTCGCTTCCAGATCAGCTTATTTCCTTCAAAATCATTCTACATATTTTCTGCTTTTAATCTCATTTTCTCCTTAACTTTTTTTTTGCATTTCTCTTAGTATATGTCCCACAACTTCTTACGTTCATTTTCACTCTTTATATCACTAATTCGTTTTCATGCTTTTTTCATTTCTCTCGCAACTACTTTCACCTGTTTATTCCACCATGCATCTCTCTTTTAAATTGTCCACCAACGCATTCCACACACGTCTTCTGCGCACTCATCTACGGCCTCTTTTATTCTGTTCCAAGCACTTTCTCCATCATCCTTGAGTTTGACATTCTATTCTTACTCTAGTAAAGTTTAGTTTCTACACAGCAATCTTTCATATTGCACTCTCACACTTTTATCCTGCAATTTTTCCACGTTGTTTCTTACTTGCTTGATAGTAGTTTTTTTTAATTACCTACGGTTAAAGATTGTTATGGGGGCTGGAGAGAATATTGATTGAGTTGGTTAACTTTTGCTGCATATAAATAATAAACCATTTTCAAATAATATCTTGTTTTCCAGAGTTTAAAATTAATCTCGGAGGAGATCAAGATTCCCTTTAAAAGTAATTATCCATCCCCAATTTCCAGAGCTTTTGAACTGGCTTATCAAAGATAATTTACTAGAATAGTCCCATCAATGAAGTCTACTGCTATATTGCAATTTTGTGTAATATCACATGTATATATAATTGCTAATTAGATTTTACTGGTGTTATTTATTTAACTGCAGAAAATAATAAAGTTGTATATTTTTTTATACTAAATTGTATTATATTTCATTTTTAGAATTTAAATTTCCAGTTCGATACCTTAGCTCAATCCAAAGCGTGTCTCGCAACATGGCCAAAAAAAAAGTGTAATCATTGAAATTGGTAATTCCACTTTTACAGTTATGAATTAACGACTGTCTGCTGTATTTGTTTTAGATTTAAGTCATGTATTTGTACAATAAGTTTGTCTTGAAAGTGCATATTAAATACCTCAAATTTAAACAAATTTAAATGTATTTCTCTTAGTTGTAAAATTATACCCAAATCAAGTACAGCTAATGACTACACAGAATATCATCTTTGAGGGAACAGTATTTTCTAAAAATGTATTGGGAAATGATTCGTGTTACAAGAGACAATGCAAGAGAGTATAATGATAAAGAGAAATATGAATATTTCACAAATAAATGTAATTAACAACTTAAAATTATAACAGTTCACTTTTAATACATATTAATAAAAAGAATAGTTTTTATCTGTTTGTACAGTTTTGTTTAACCATAGGGAAAGTGTCCATGGTTTTCAACCACAGATTTGAGACACTTTTTTTTTTGATTTGGTTTAATTCTGCAAAGTTATGTTATGAATTCGTTCTGCTATCTGATTATTAAATATCTTTGCACTAGTGTGGAAACCGTATGAGAAAATCACTCTCAGTAAAATTTGGCAGGATTTAAAGCATTTCATCATTGTCAAATCAGGATATACAAAATTTATATTAATCAGACGACTATACCGCCATAGGTAAAACATACTTAATAATAATTTTGGTGAGAGCTGATGCAAAGTTCAATTCTGAAAATCCCCCACACAATACTGTCATGTTTGCAGATAGGGACTGTGAAAAATGTCACATGTGCAAATTTAAACAACGGGGTTCTAGGAATATAATTTGGATGATTTAATACAAGTGTTTGATTAGTTATTAGATGCAGACAATATTTTATGTCTATTTAAATTCATACTTTTAAAAAGCAGGATTATTAATATTACTTAGTACCCGCTTCGTTGGCCACATGGTCTAAGCACTACTCTTGCAGTAAACTAAAACTGCATATGACGGGGAGACTAAGGGTGAGTTTTCCAAAAAGGTTCTCCAATCTCCCTCCACGCAAATTTGGGTAGACTTCCTATAAATATAACCTTTCTAATCCCTGAAACTATTATCGTAATTAGTACATAGCTATACAACCCAAACAACTAGTACAATGTGGTGCTATATATTTTATATGTTTATTGTTTATGTGCACCCACAATATCTTGTTAAAGTGGTGGGGGGGGGTGACCTTGTGGTCTAGGGGTAAGGTGTCAGACTTCTATGCTGGCGGCCGGGGTTCAATCCTCGGTCCCGGCCAAGATTTATCCAGTAAGTGGCTTAAGTCCTGAAGATTGCGGCAGGTTTCGAATCTCCCAGCTTCACACATGGTTCCATCGAGGAGTTGCACAGGGGCTAGACATTTACCTGTTATAAATAATTGGTGATTTTTGTGAACGGTTAAACCAACTTTAATTTAGGCCTATTTATTTATTATTTTGTTAGATTATCATGTTTATAATAGTAAAAATATAAATGATTAAATTAACAAAGGCCAATTAAATAACCTTCCAAAAAACTTCTGGGTGTATATCATGGATAAAAAAATGGCTCCCAGCCATTAAGGGGAGTTCCCCCCAATCGCCACACTTGAGTCCCCCTACTTCACAATCATGCATACACTACTGGATGGGAACAATTGAATATTCTGAAAACTTATAGAATCACTATAGAAATCTTTCCGTATAGTAATAGAAACTTAATTGAAAAACTTTCGATTTCCAAGAAGATAAAATTTTGATTAAGATAAAAAAGGAGACTTTGGGAGATTTTTTTAAATGTTATCTTTTTAACATATATCCTTATATGTTTGTTTTAAATGAGATATGTTAGCAGGTCCGGTTTTTGGCCTATACAAGCGATACATCTGAAGGTGGCATCCAAGGATTAGGGGCCTCAAAGCTCGCCCATTTTTTTTAATTGGACCTGGCTGATTTAAGCACTCTGGTTTTGGGGCAAGCGGCACTGATACCATAAGATCTAACATACTGCTGAGTTGGATGTTATGCTCATTTGATTTGGTTTTTCGGTTACGGGAAGCCAACGATTCAAATTTTGGCCAGGTGTACAGTGGGTGATATATTTTCTAATTGGATCCCATCCGTTCTAGCAAATAAGAGTGTATTTTCTTTAAAGCATGTGTCACCATTCCACCGGTAGCTCGCTCAGAAAAAAAAAAGTTGCACTTTCCAAAGACGCCTATTGTTGAAGTTTAAGATATGTGGCCTCTTTTCTATAAGGAAAAGTATCAAGTTCCGATTCATGTTTCACTTAGAGAGGAGGTTTTGTTCTGCTTTACCAGCCTTTGTGAGACATCATTCTCCAGTTAGTTAGCAGTGGCGGCTCGTAGCTAAAATTAGTGGGGGTGCTGCTCAAGAAAATTTTTAACTTTTGTTTTTAAATTATGAAAAGGGAAAAAAACATGTATAAAAATAAAATTTATTCAGGAACTTAATAAAATCTTAACAAAAAAAATATACTTTTTTACTTACTTTAACTTAAATTGTTAAAGTTCAAGCTTCATTTATTCATTTAAAAATGAAATCCATTATTCTTGTTTTAATTTACGCAAAAAGTTAAATAATTTTCTCCTTGATCTCTGGATGATAATTGAGGAAATTTTTCTCCGTTGAAAGTACTGCAAGCGCATTTAGTCTTTCTGTTAAATAAAATAGCCGAAAAAAAATGAATCAGATAGAATAGCTGGAAGCAGAATAATATTAATTCTACTCTTCTACACTTCACATTCAGGAATATGGTAACAGTTTTTAAGCACATCACACGCCGAGTAAAAAAAAATATTCCACCATCACGCCAGAGCCGGCACTGCGAGAGCAACAGTGCTCTCTTTACCTGGCAGTCCCGCCTTCCTCCTCACCCCCCTCCTATGTGTGCATGCGTACAACAGTAAAACACCACGTCGCTGGCACTCTGAAGCGCAGTTTCATACAAAGATTTTTTGTATCTTTTTCATAAACTGGCGGATGGCTACTGAAGTACTGACATTAAGTTTAAGGAATATATATTGTACTAAATAAAGAAAGTATTAAAGAAAAAAGGACTCAATATATTAAATGTTATTTATAATATCAAGTGGAAATAGGAGGTACTGCAGTTCCGCAGTGCCTATACACGAGCCGCCAATGGACGGTAGTAAAAAAACAATTATACAATTAGGGTTAGGCTACAGATGAATATTTTGATAAATTAAATCGAATAGGGGGTAAATTTACCACAATTTAAAGAATTGTTTATGGAAATCAATACCCTTCTCACAATGTGTAAAAAGTGTATTTTAGAACAAAATGTACTAAAATTTTAGCATTCCATTAGAATTGCCAATCCAGGCCATAGAGTCTACCCTTGATTGAACAACGGTGTGATGCTTCAATAACATTTAATCGTTGATAATGCAAATAATCTATATATGTTACGTTAAGAGCCAATACGAGATGTAACACCCCCTTACTCAGTTCTTAACCTCGTAGGAATAGGTCAATAACAAAAATACCAGGATAAGAGGGAGTCATCTAACATAACAATATTAAAGAGAGAATAGAATAAGCAAGAGTTAAATGTAAAGAGTAATTTAATTCATTTAAAAAATAACAAACAGTAATTTTAGTGACCTTAATCTGATATTAAGTTAATGAACATCAGAAGTTTGCCAAATTTATGTTACACCAAATTTTTAATAGTAAATAAATGAATTTAAATGTAGAACAACAAAAGCTAGAATAATACGTAAAGTCCAGATAATTAAGATACTTGATTTTAGTATATTTCAATTAACATTACGTTAATTTAGACCAGCTAACATTAAGAAGTTTACTAACATCTTTAAGAAACAAGCCTTTAGTGGCGTCATGAAACTGAAGTTACATTTAGTTAGAAAATCGCATTTAAATAATGCCCACATCTAATAAACAAATATCAGCCTATCTCGGCTATAACAAAATTAAATTAAATATTTAGAGTTCCATAATTCAAACAAAACATATTAACAGAGTATTTTAACTTTCCTTTACAGTGTCCAGAATTTTGGAAGTCGTCTCCTGACGATATAAAATAATCTCCACATTCCATCCATCATGGCGTCGATTTCAAAAGTACAATATTTAATAAATATAACGGAGGTCCATCCTCGCCGGTGCCGAATTCAATAGTCGAATATCTTCCCAACATCCATAATATATAGTGAGCTAACTGCGTAGGAATTTTGGTAGGAATAGTCCGTTTTAAGCCGGGTGACGTTGCAGCGTGGAGGGGCATGCCTTCACTGGCACGTACGCCAAGCCAACTTGCTTGTAGGTCGCTGATTGGTCATCCCGCTTGGTGTAGACGCTACTCAAGTTTGTTGACAAAACATCTTTTTGACTGATTGGCTGTCTGACGTCAGAGAACAGGTTTCGCCAGGTGTGCAGGAAAAACGCCCATCCGATGCATCTAAGACAGCCAGGTCGGAACATCGAGTGTTTATAGTGAATTATATTGAAAGATATTGTTTATATATTGAAATGACATGGAACTACAATAGTGAAGAATACTATTGTAGGTGATTTGAATTAATGTTGACGTTTCTTGGAGTAGATAGTATGATTCAGACGATAGTATATGCAGCATCGGGTTGGGTGGGGCTTCAATTGAACAATACAACCCTTGTATTGTTACAGAGATAATTCAAAAAAATCTATATATGTTACACTAACAGCCAATACGAGATAATTCACAGTTTTAACTTGGGTAACTCGCAAAACAGTTTGAAAAATTTAAAGTAATTCCAAGACTCAATGAGTTTGGCAGTCCCTGCTCTAAAGTATATCTATCCAACAACTGTAATTAAAGTAGGATGGCCGTGGGTGTAGTGAGCACAGTAATTTAAAACTATGATTTGAACGCTTGTAGGCGAACAAGCCATGATGGTTTATTTGATTTCTATAATATAACCGGATGGACACTTGGGGATAAAATTTTAGAGCTGTCGTCTGCACACTATTGTGTAGAAGAGAGAGAAACTTTAAGGTATTTCTTTCTCTCTTACATAGAAACAAGGCAATGTGGCATTTTGGTTCTGTTTGCTAATTTGTATGAATTAAAAGTGAGATATATCAATGTATAATCAGTAAAATTAAATAAATACGTTAATAAAAGGTCTGAAGAGAATAAGTTCAACACTTGTGACGTGTTTTTCTAAATAAGTCTATGTAGGGTTAATATAGTAATATATTCTACAATCTTATCACCTAAATGAGCGTTTGAACTTCTACACAAAGTTTTTTATTCCAACAAAAGTAATCAATTTAATTACTTTTATTCCAACAAAAGTAATCAATTTAATTACAGTTAATCAACATTAAATATAATATGATTCTGAATGCAATGTAAAAGCTGAGAACCCACTTTAAATGTATTGTAATACTTCCTACAAGCCCTATTATCTAAATAATTCAAACAACCACACAAAATTTGTTATATTTTAATCACTGTAATTAAATGGTAAGCAACCTTATTTCATTAAAGTTATCGAACATTAAATATAATATGGCTTTTGAAAGAAATTTGCTATACAAGAAAAAAGCTAAATTTAAATATATTGTAATATATTAATACTTCATTCAAGCCTATAACATGAATAAGTTTGAATATTAAACTACTACGCAAAGTTTGTCACTCAAACAAATGTAATTATGTTTGAAGCTACCTTTTTTTATAATAGTTATCAAATTTCTAAAATATTGTTTCTGAAACATAAATATATATATATATGGGTTTTTAACAGAAAACTTTAAATATATTGTAGTCTTGTCGGAATGTAAACAACATGAGTGGTAGATATATATTTTAATATATTAAAGATTTTATTCATATTTGCATGATATTATATTTATAAAACTGAATGGTATATCCTTCAACGCAAATGTGTCTTCAGCCAAATGGTTTATAATATTTCACTGTTTTCTAACAATAATACTTGTATTAACTAGAAACACGTTTTTGCATAATAACGTTGAAAGAAACCGTTAAATCTATCCCCTCATAACCAAGCAGAAGATAAAGTTTAACGTCATGATTTGATCCATTGCAAGGGGTGTGTTTAAGTCCATCCATTATAGTATAGAGATGATTGAATGTTCTCAGGGACAAAAATTGCGGCCAAACTGTGCGAAGCTTGGAGACCACTGCTTTAATATTGTAGCATCCTCAAGGGGAAGATGCCCAAATAATACAAAAAAAAATACAAAAAGGGGGGAACAACAATAGAAGTGAGTGCTATGAAGTTCAAGACTTCTAATGTTATACTCAAAACATTCAAATACTGAAGCTCGCAACTCACACCTGTTTCTGAGCTATTGAAGGGGATCGTCTACCTCTGGAAAAAGTCAAAGACTGCAACCTGCCTACCATTCACAATAAACAATTGAAAAATATTTGATGTAATACCTTGGGTATGATAGGATATATATATAATAAAAATTAGTATAAGTCATAGTTAGTCGATATTTATTAGCTATCGCTCAATTAGATGTTTAACAGTTCCATTAAATATATACATTGTTGTTGTTGCGATGTATAAAGAAAATAGATGAAATTCATAAACAACTATGAATTGAAGTCAAAGCCTAAGAGTCTGAGGTTAAATATTCATCATATTACTTAAATGATAACTTAAGATGTCGCCCATAAGAAATGGCGCATAGTAAATAACATGATCATTTGAATTCCATAATTAAATATTAATCCTTTAAAAATGGCACATAGTCAATGACAACAAGACAATCTAATTTCAAATATAATATATTCGTCCATAAGAAATGGCACATAGCGTATGACAATAAGATATGTTTATGTTAAATTCAAATACTAAATATTCGCCCATTAAAACGGGACATAGCAAATGGCAACAAGATAAACTAATTTCAAATATCAAATATTTGTCCATTAAGAATGGCACATAGCGTATGACAACAAAATAAGTTAAATTTAAATATTAAATATTCGTCCATTAAAATGGGAGATAGCAAATGGCAACACGATAAACTAATTTCAAATATAAAATAGTTCCCGTGAACATTAATTTAAATAATACAGTACATAATCGATTATTTGTGACTCTACTGGCTATAAGTCGCCCTGACCTTGCAATGAACTGATCTCTAAAAAAAATAAAGTATATTCCTAACTGTCAGATTAATTTTAAAGTTATTTAAAATTTAAGCTAAAATTGAATTTTGAAAATATTTACATTAAAAAAAAAGTTTAATTTGCCGAAAATGGATTTAGTTCTTACATTTTACGTAGCTGAAAGCCGGAGTTTATCCTATCCCTGATATGACTCAGGCCCAAGTAAAGTTCGTAGCCACAGGCACCAGAATATATACCCTAAGAGCACAGAAGAGGAGAAGATGGGAAAAAAAGAGGGGAATAACATTCGAGACTACAAAGGAAAACAAGAAAGTGCATGTTAATTTGCTTCGGGAGAGCCCGTGGGCGTTCGGGAATCTTCTCGAAGGGGATCTCTTTACTGCGCAAGTCCACTCAACCCAAGGCGTTGGCTTGAACTTGCAATTCAGTCTTCATAAACAGTATACAATTTTCCCGGTTCAGTGAAGGTGCGTTAGGTGGTTTTGTGTCGTTCTTCCACGCGGCCCCAGTCAACAAGCAAATGGGGTAAGTCTTGACTATTTATGTTTGTTTCGTGTCTATCATAAAACATCCGATGCTACAATACATTTTATTATAAGAATATTGCTAGAATTTAAATCTAATACAATGTGTATAAAGTCTCTCATGCCCCAATGTACGGAGCTATTTTATGTAATTTAGTATAATTGTATGGATATTTAGCATTAACAAGCAACTTTAAATGTGTTTACACTCATTAGCAAACGATTATTGTAATTGACGTGTTTATTAGTAATAGGGTTATTATTTTATGTTATTAATGTTTTTTCTTCTGGTCTCCATATTACTTAAAAACCAAAGATAAAAGCTTTGTAGTTCAATCTTCTCTATAATATTTGAATTGCTCAAGTGTTAATATACGCATTTTTCTTCTTATTATTATCTGATCACCGGAACTAAAGATTAGCAAGAACCGTCTTGGCAACGTCTAATTACCACGATTTGGTTTTCACAATTTGGCAACACTGTTATCACTGTCCATTTTTTTTTTCTCTCTCTTTGTTCTTTCTACCCACCCGAACAATTCATTTCGTATTTCACATGTTTTGGGCTTTGACGATCTGCGCGGTGTTTTTTAAAATGTTCGAATTGTTTGAAGCGGTTAATTACCATGATTATAAACTTGTTTAGAAGTTTTAATATTTTAAATTGCGTTGATATATTATGAAGTGTATATATCATTATATGAACCTAAATCATAATAAGTTTAATAACTTTTAGTTTGTGAAGAGAAGTGTAAAAAATTAGTGTTGGATTTGATTTAGTCGAATTGGCCAGAATAAAATTGGATGAACACATGGAAATGGTTACATTTAAAATAACTTTAGATAGTCGCACTGGCTTTTTACTTTATTATCGTTAAATGGATTGACTTTTAAATTTTTACTTCAAGATCTTTGTGGACTAGGAGATTTAGGTGAGTACAAAATGCATTAACCTTTTTTTGTCATTGTGCCACCAAGTGTATTATGATACTTGTACTCTCTGGAAACATTCGTTTTATTATTGTGCATTTTTAATTCAAGTAGGTTAAAATGAACATTATTTCAATATTTTTAATGTTAATTTTCAAACAATTTGCTCAAAACTATTCCTCAGAACTCTGTTATGCTATAACAGGACACCTTGTCTACAAACTCTCTGTATTTTATTCGTAAGTTTTTTTTTTTAACTATTGGCGTTTACTGAAGAAAGGATATCCACTAATAATCTTTCTCGGTTTATTACAATTGTCGTGAATTGGAATAAAAGGAATCCGGAGTTAATATTTTCCCCTGTTATTCAAGTTAGATAGAAAACAAATCAATACTATCTAGACTTTAAAGTACATTATATTAATATATAACTGTTGTTTTTGTGTTTGAAGTGCATATAAAGTAAGTAAAATTACCTTAACTTATTTACTACACTTGATGTTGCCCAATCCCATATTGTTTAAGGTGGCTGCCTCGGTCAGCGAGAAAGTATCAATCGCTGCCATGTTATTCAGCTTAAAATACAATGATACACTTATGGAATTACTTTTCTATTCTGTCTAAATTTATATTCCCCTTTGACCTTTACTTACAAACCTTGCCCCCACTCTCCTCCACTTGTCATGTCAATACGAAAGAGGGAAAAGAAAATTACGAAACTTCTTATCCTAGGTAAAGAGGAAAGCTCACTGCTAGTTCTCAAATATCAAAAAAATGACTATTTGTTAGAGGAAGGCTAAATCTAGAGCCTTTTTTTTCATCTAACCTTGTCTCTTAGCTACATGAACGTGATTAAAAAGTCATTGAAAAAGAGCTAAAAATACATTTTCACAAAATAAAATACACACTTAACTTATTAATAGTGTTTTTAAAGAAAAAGAACTCGATTGGAATATTTCAACTTAATTTTGGTGTGGGGTGACCTGGCGGTCTAGGGGTAAGGTGCCGGACTTCTGTGCTGAGAGTCCGGGGTTCAATCCTCGGTCCGGGCACAGATTAATCTGATTACCAAACCCTACCTTCACCTCTGACAAGACGTGTATTAATCACAACTTGTGAATGTGTGGAATGTCAGGCCTCCACCGTGGTTCAGATTCCACGTTAAACTGTAGGTCCTCCATTTCATCATTACACATTAGCATAAGTGCGTATAACCCGAACGGGTAGTAATACTCGGTGCTAATAATCATAATTTTGGTGTGAGCCATATTTTGAAATAACACAGTGTAGAGTTAAATTTGGCATTAGAGCTGAACATCTGTGCGGCAATTTCTTTCTTACCGAGGCAGCCCCGTTAATTGGCTTAAGGGTTTGGGTTCCTTAAGGGTGTTTGGGTGAGGGGCAAATCATAAATATTTAGGAATAGAAAGTCTAAAAAGAAAATGAACCGTTAAAAAGTCTTAACTTGTAGTACACTGATATTAGTCTAATGTGTGAATATATCTGTTTAGTTATGGTATAGGTAGGCTCCCTAAAATTGATCTATTTTGTTGTTTACTAACTACACCAGTTCAAAGTAGGCCTTGTATTATTAATGAAGCCACTTCTATGTCTGTTTATTCAGGAATGTGGGAATAAGGGAGTGGAAAAAAATATATATATATATATATTTAAAATGTCAACAACTAATACTATGAGCATCTGTTGGCAGGGGAGGACTAAGGGTAATCTTTGCTACAAGTAGAACATATTTTTGCTCACCCCTTCCCCCCTTGCGCCCTCTCACAAAAACCCAAAAAAAGCGCCCCTTTCCCCCCTCACGAAAATACTGGATCCACCCCTGTTTAGGGGAGGGGGGTCACTAAGCTGGTGGGGAAGATATTGTTAAACATTTACATTTTATACAAATAAAATGATTATACCAATAGTATTTGCTGTAATTATTGATAGCTACTGAATTCTGCCCACGGCAGTCATGGCGCCCCAAGCGGCAGCCTGTTCGCTTCCTCTGTCGGTCGGCTACCTGAAAGATGTGTTTTCGCACATAGGATCCGCCGCAGTGGGTCAGACTGCTGCCGACGGCGCCAGATCGAGGGTTTGAATTTCCGTTGGGTGTATTGTGGATGTTTTTTTCTAAATGGTTTTCAATTCATCCTTCACACAATTGTGGGTACACTTCATATAGCACACCCCCTAGAAGCCTTTCTAGACCCATGTTTTCATGAAGTTTTTTTTTAATGTTTTGTCAATAGGAACACGTCCTTTAGAATTTGTGGCACCGAATTAATATACACCCTGTATATTCTACCTTTCTCATCTCAAACACATTTATGTAGGGTAGGTTGATAGTTCACATATACGTATAAACAGAACAGGTGGTGGGATGTGATGACAAAATAAAAATATAAACCCTTCAAATTTGAAATAAGTTGATTTGCGTGGAAACCTTCAGAACAAATTAACCCTTTAAGTCATTTACTTAATGTAAGTAAAGAGTTAAGGTACAGGGAGTACATGAGATAGTAGAGGAAGCAAGACTGAGATGGTATGGTCATGTAATGAGGATGTTGGAGTACATGAGATAGTAGAGGAAGCAAGACAGAGATGATATGGGCTTGTAATGAGGATGTTGGAGTACATGAGATAGTAGAGGAAGCAAGACTGAGATGGTATGGACATGTAATGAGAATGTTGGAGTACATGAGATAGTAGAGGAAGCAAGGGTGAGATGGTATGGACACGTAATGAGGATGGAAAAGGAAAGAAGTTTGGAAGGCTGCATAATAGATCAAGGAAGAGATAGGAGAATCAGATAACAGATAGTGTGCAAGTGAGAGGAGAAGAATGGTGTAAGGATAAAGTGAGATGTAGGCATGTTACTAAATTGACCAGGCCACAGGCTTGAAAAAGTTGATGATGATGATAATAATGACGACTTAATGTAACTAGGTCTACTCATTAAGTTTCTTATATTATTATTCTAATACTCAGCTATGTGTGGAGGCAGATAAACTATTAGTCAAACAATATAAGCAAATAAAATACTTAAAGAAACAAGTTAGTGAAGTTACTATTGATTTTAATATGTCAATACTCATACAGAAAGAAAAAAATAAATGTTCAGACTTACATAGATTTTTGACATTTTTTTTTTTTAACAAACACAAATTAAAGCAACCACACTAATATCACAGCACAGTTTTTTTTTTCAATTTTTTTTATTTCATAATATCTAGTAACTAAAGCCAATTTTCTTCGTTTCTATCCTGACCCTGTCTTAAATTTATGTTATCATTTATGTAAACATATTTAAATACTACACTGGTAACAAAAGTTTTCTTTTAGTTTCAAAGACACATTTTCTTTAATCTGGAAAATAGTCTTTATATAAAAAAGAAAAAAATATAGGCATTGTTTCACATTATGACGGCTATTTCAGTTTGACTGACGCGCATAACAATTTGAACAACAATTTTGGTTTTAAATAAGAAACCAGTAAATGATCATGTATATATGGTATTCATTTCAAACAATTAAATAGGTTTTTTATAAATATTTTCTTTATAAAATACTGTCTGTCATTTCTATGGTCCAAAATTAATTATAGAATTAGCGGTATAATATAATAAACTTTATTTAATCATTTGAGGTATTTAACATGCACTTTATGAACCGGATGATTATATTGGCACGCGAAAATTTCTATGAGCGAGAGTGAAAGGGCTTACCGATTTTGCCAAGAAAAGGTGTTTTCACACACCTTCCAAGGTTATTAAAGGATATTTGGATAAAAACTGGATTGAAAAGGCCGTTTTTTTTGACCATTTTAGAATGTCTTCACAGATAAGCACTGTGCACAAATCTTCATTCTGTCATAACAGGGACATACTGTAGTTATTAACAAGAAACTTTGTCGCTTTGTCCCCCATCGTCACCCCGGAAAATGTCGAGTAATCATTCAAATACGAATGTACTGCACACATTTCTTGTCTTTTCCTTTCCCTTTTACTCCCAAACCTCGCGCGAGCTGAGTTAGGACTGCTATTATGAATGCTCTTAAGCTGTGTGTAAAATTAAAATGTGGTAAAATTTAAATGAAACCTATAAATTTCTTTCTTTATAAATGCACTCTAAACTGTCATTTATTTGTCGTGAAATTTAACTTGCAAAGATTTAAAGGAAAAAAAAAAAACTACATATGTGGGTCGTTTTGCATAAAGGAGTTTGATTTTTTTTCCATTTTGAGTTAAGAAAATATATATTTAATAAAAAAACTAATTTAAGTTGATGTAGAGCTGTACAAAGTAATCATTTCTCAAATAGCAAACATTTCATCAACTACACTTAGTTTTGATATTTTTTTTTAAAAACTTTTAGTATATTATTTCTAAATTAATTACAAAGGAGCCAAAGTATTATTTCCTTGGTTGTTAAAATACTTTACAATTCCACATTTCTTAATATTGGTAGCCTATTACTTCGTTGACAAGTTTTTCTTGGAAAAAAATTATTATTATTACTACTGCGTCTTACTACCCGTTTGGGATGTACGCACTTACGCTAATGTGTAATGGTAGGGTGATTGTGAGATGAAGTGGAGGACCTACAGTTTAACGTGGGATCCGAACCACGGTGGTCCGAACCACGGTGGAGGCCTGGCATTCCCCACGTTCACAAGATGTCTTGTCAGAGGTGAAGGAAGGGTTTGGTAATCAGATAAATCTGAAAAAATGATATATATAGTTGTGTTGAATCCACTATTTTACAAATCGGAATATTGAATCTGAATTTCCAATCTACCTTTGAATCTCGAATTCGAATCTTGGAAAACAATATGAACCTTAAATGATATAAATATAATAAAATAATATAAAATACAAATAGTAACAAAATGTTAATTCTTTCTTATAATTCATTAATTATAACATTCACACATTCAGTTAGTTGTTAAATAACTTGTCTGGGGTCCGGTTGTTAAATTCAAACTATAATTATAATTTGTTCTTTAACACTAATAAACAGTATTAGAACTCTAAATAATATTTCACTTTGAAAAAATTTAAGAAAAAAAAAAGATTCGAGTTTCAAATCTGAAATCTTATTGAATCTCAAATTTCCTTAGGGATTCTATAAGCTTTTGTCCTTAAAAAAATAGTTCTGGTATTTTATAATAAATCACCAAAAAGCATATTCAACTATTGTAATAACAAATAAATTATTACATACAGTTATGACATTCCATTAGGAGCCATTATTGTGACTAGCCGGTAATATACTGTGTAGTACATATTTTATAGGTACAGTCCACTTTTAATAGTAAGCGTCTTCTCTGAAAGCTTCATGAGTTACCTACTATATCTACTTCCATGTTTTCATACGTCAAGTCATGTGATCTGCAAGTGTCAATTTTGATAGATATTATCAATACCTTTAAAATAACACAACATTGCTACTATTGGGGAAACAGTCTCGGTGGAATAGTTGGCTAACGCACTAGTTTTGTGTTGAGCTTAACTGCCGAGGATGGGGAGATTGAGGTTCGAATCTCGGTCGGGTGGACTGGGTTTTTTTTTCTTCTAAATTTGTATTCCACTCTCCCTCCATACAAATGCGGGTTCACTTCTTCTAAATTCAACCATCCCCATTCCTAATGCGTTAGCGTAATTAGTACTTAAGGGTATAACCCAATCGGGTAGTAAGACGCGTTGCTAAATAATAATAATACTATTTGGGAAATGGCGCTGTTATTCACTCGAACAATACGATACATTTTTCAGCGTTGTTTTGTCGATGTTGCTGGTAGCTCCTTCTTACACCCATCACACCACCTGATGGCATGTGTGAAATGCGAGGAGATTTAGCAACAATTAACTGAGAGATAGAGAGCAAAGATAAAGCTTTTTTTCCGTAAGAGCTGCGGTTCCCTCAGAGGTGATATTGGGAGAAAAACACAATCTTTATTGAAAGATAATGTTGTGCTAAAGAAAGTATTTTAAAAAGATCATGTGCAGGTTGCAAATTTTGCTAATTAAATCTTCAAATACTATTGTTTGAGGGGGGGGTTCGAGGGGGG
>CABFVZ010002907.1:9100-20252 GCA_902151445.1 Timema monikensis | reverse complement strand
CCCCCCCCTCCTTTTTTACAAACAAATTTTATGTCAAGCATGGATGACCACATAATTTGGTACTTCCCGAACAAGGGTAACTTTTTTTTTTACAATAGGGGTGAATCCACCCCAAATCCCCATCTTTATTGGCCGCCCACCCTAGGATTCGTGCCCTGGTAATATCAACATAAGTTTCTCTCTCTCTCTCTCTCTCTCTAGGAGTCTTCGACCATTAAACTTGATGGCATTTTGAAGTTTTTTCTTAAACACAACGCATGAATCATTCTTGCCTAACACTTCACCATCAAGAAAAAGCTAGACATTATTTTTTTACATATCTGCAGGTATATTTGTTTTGACATCTTATGGGTAGAACATGTTACATTGCGTCAAACTCACCGGTATTAAGCCCTACCCTGAAAATACGTTTAAAACCACAGCCCAATAAAGTGTGAGATCTCTATAGAGTCTGATGTCTTTGTTTCTAGATACAGTTATCATCGCGGTTGTTGACCTCGGTAGTCTTGGTAAAGTGTTTTCCTCAAGACCCGAGCCAAGGTCGACGGATATTTCTTGAGCAATAAAAGTCTGTATAACAGCTTCCTTTGGAAGGGAAGTAAAGTCGTCAATCCCATGTTGATTGTGGCATTTTCAAGAATACTTTTCCCTTGAAATTGGTAGGCCCTTTTTGCTCTCGCACATAGAAATTATCATGTTCGGATATAATCAGTTGGGTCATAAAGTACACATAAGATAACATACCTCAAATAAATAAAATATACATTTTTTACAACCAAATAAAAGTAATATGATTCAAAATATAAAGAATGAGAAAACGTTTAATATCATGAGACAAATATTCTCAAGCATGATATATTCATCTCTCTTTAGGTCAATCGATCTATCCTATTACCAGTTAGGTCAGCCTTGCTGACAAAGTTTTTTTTAAATTACATTTTCTCTCAGCTTGTGAGGAAATATTTATTATTTAGGCTAGTTTAATTTTTTTGCATAAGTTTATTTCCATCCAAGTTGGGTATTTAAACATGTTATGACTTCTTTTTACATAGTGTTGCCTGAGTTATACTAGCTTTTAATGAAAACTAAGCATGTAACCTTAATGGGTAGTAAGACACCGTGCTAAAAAAAACAACTTGTGCCCAAATATTTAAAATTTCAAACATACTCTTAACAGGGGTACTTTTAATTTCCAACTAAAAGCCTACTGTTACAATTTCATTAAAAAATGGCGCATGATGTGCCAACATGCCAGCTAGTAATTTTCTAAATAGTAAGTAAGTAGCGTAGTCAGGTATTAACTATTAGTTTTATCTAGAATTCATATAATATGTCTTTGATCTGTAATTAATTTGACTTGATAGAATTAGCTCAATATAAAGATAGGGTCTAATGAAGTGGACTGGGTAGAACTAGCTCTATATAGGGACAGGGTGTAATGAGGTGGACTGGATAGAACTAGCTCAAGATAGAGATAGGGTGTAATGAGGGGGAATGGATATAACTAGCTTAAGCTAGGGATAGGGTGTAATGAGGTGGACTGGATAGAACTAGCTCAAGATAGGGATAGGGTGTAATGAGGGGGACTGAATAGAACTAGCTCAAGATAGGGATAGGGTCTAATGAAGTGGACTGGGTAGAACTAGCCCTAGATAGGGATAGGGTGGACTGAGGTGGACTGGATAGAAATAGCACAGGATAGGATTTAATGAAGGGTACTGGATATAACTAGCACTAGATAGGGATAGGGTGTAATGAGGTGGACTGGATAGAAATAGCCCAGGATAGGAATTAATGAAGGGTACTGGATATAACTAGCACTAGATAGGGATAGGGTGTAATGAGGTGGACTGGATAGAAATAGCACAGGATAGGATTTAATGAAGGGTACTGGATATAACTATCTCAAGATATGTTTAGGGGGTGTCTTTTGTAAGTGCACCAACAAACTTTAATGTCCCTAATGCTATAGAGTAAGTAATTACATTTTTTATATAAAATACTTATAAAATGCCAATTTTTTTTATTCTGGTTAACTTGAAAAATCCCAAGGGAATTATAAAATGTATCAACTCTTCGACTGTTTGGTAGATACTCAAATTTAAAAGATACCTGTATTTACTGCATAACATAAAAACACAAGAACTCTACTGAATGGAACCATTTTAGATACAATATTTCTCTAATTTAAAATGCTAAGATTTAATTTATGTAAAGGAAATTGTGTGTCAAGCATGGACATCAATAATTGTAGGCTAAATTTGTACTGCCACGCTTTAATAAATTTGAGATAATTATTTAAGTCTTATACAAATTATCTTCAGACACGCTTGTATAATACATCTTTAGCCAAAACAAAATGGATGGTTTATTCTCATACTTATAGACCAAGACAATTTATCAAAATAAAAGGTGGTACAGAGTTTAACCATGTTAACATATATGTTACATATGTTTCAGAAATGTTGGACTTTACATAATTAATTCCATAATAAACAATATAACTTTATATTATATTAAGAAGACAATTGATACAATCTAATAAATTTACATCTTGGGTGTTTTTGTATGAAGTGATGACAAAAAAAAGTGTGATTAAAGAAAAGGAGAAAAGGGTGTGGGAGGGCATCTCAAGTGAAATAAACACTGAACTGTTTTAAAAATTTTAAGATAAACTAACTCTTTAATTATTATTATTATTATTATTATTATTACTATATTACTACTATAGATCGGTAATCCATGTAGATACTATACTATAGTGAGATTTTTATAGGAAGCCCATGTTTTGAAAACTGTAAACTCATGTTGTCACAATATCAATTAGGGGTGTGGAAGATTCCCACGGTAACAAATATTTACCATTCATAGCCAGATTGTCGGAACAGAGATGCTAGAATCTCGAAAATTTTAGGAATTGTTCTTTCATTTCTGAATATAGAAAATAATGAGTGATTCAACACCTTGCTATTATTATTTGATATGTGATAGGTATTTATTTAAGTTATTATGGAAATTTGATCTATTTTATGTCTCGATTAGGTATTCATTTAACAAATTGCACACGGTTTTAAGATAGTATCAAAAATGATTAATAATACATTCTTAATTCTCGTTCACTTCTTGAAGTAGGTAATTATAAAATCCTCATTTCCGGTCGTGTCACAATTGTTGAGTCTTTTTCCAGTTCTCCTCTCGAACGGAAAAAAAACAACTCGATCTTGCACACCCCTAAATATCATAAATAAAACCATCAAAAATTGTATTTATAATCTTATCCTGTTTGATTAACCATGTACAGAGAAATTATACAGTATTATTAGCACTGCGTCTTACTACCCGTTCGGGTTACACACACTTACGCTAATGTGTAATGATAGGGTGATTGTGAGATGAAATGGAGGACCTACAGTTTAACGTGGGATCCGAACCACGGTGGAGGCCTGGGCATTCCACACATTCACAAGTTGTGATTAATACACGTATTGTCAGAGGTAAAGGAAGGGTTTGGTAGCAGATAAATCTGTGCCGGGACCGAGGATTGAACCCCAGACCCCCCAGCACAGAAGTCTGACACCTTACCCCTAGACCACCAGGTCACCCTTAAATTATACAGTAAACCAAAAAGAAGTGATATTGGAAGCTTTTGATAACTTTTTAAATAAATATCCTAATTAATAAATCAAAATAAAACGCATCCATACAATGACAAATTTTGGTGACTTTTGATCAGTGTTGCTAGTAGAAAGTGGGCTTCCTATAAAAAACACCAGGTATTTACTTTACCTTATAGGCATAGTCATACTGTAATTTGTGATTTAAAAGGTATGTACGGTAATTAAAATAAAGCTCGATTAGACATTGTATATTGTCGAGTAAATAGCTCTCATATAATAGATAGATTCAAAAATACTTTTTTTTTTTGCTAGTAGTATCCCATTTAATTAATTGGTTCCCCATATTGTGTTGTGGAGACGCAAGTTAAATCTATGTATATTAATCTATGAAATGAATTAAAACAATATTTTTAAAAAATCCAAATTTTTCATGACAGATACAATAAAATTTAGGTAAATTCAAAGGTTATAATTTGTAAAACTGCTATCTAGACAATATTTCAAACCATAAATTCAGATCACAAAAAAAAGCCCGCCTTTATTTAGTGGAATGTTAATATAACCAAGCTAAATGATTAAAGTAATGTTTCATCTGTGACATAGTACTTTTTATTTTCCTTAGCCATGCCGGTGGGCACAAAACGCACGAGTCTCGTTTTGTCTGGTTTGCGGAGTACTGGGAGGGAACGGTTTACTGTGCCCCCTCTACAAATAATGGGGTACATTTTCTTTAAATGTTATCATCCTCACGCGCTTCAGTGGCCCATCAGTCTTGCACCACTCTATCTCTCTGGACTGCTGATTTCAGGGAGATTGGGGTTCGAATCCCGGTCGAGTCTACTGGGGGTGGGTTTCTTTTTCTTTTCTAAATGGTACTCCACTCTTCTTCCGTGAAAATGCGGGTACTCTTCCTCAATTATATCTCACTCATACCTAACACATTAGCATGATTAGTACATTAAGTAGAATAACCCGAACGAGTAAAAAAGCTAAAAGAAATAAAGTATAGTTTATTGAAGGTCGATTTATAATTCCAATTAGATCAGTTTGAACGGCATCTTGTTTAGCATTGACTATTCACACTCCTTTTGACTTTTGATTTTGATGAAGGTGAATCTGAATTAGTTTCAGGATTTAACGAAGATTATTATATCTGCATTAATTTTGTTTATTCTTTCTNTTTCTCCTCTTTGTCTAGCCCAAATTTTCCATACAAAAGTATACTCACCTTGAAAATAGACAGTTTAAGCTTTTTATTTTGACTGTACTCTCCAATTATTTTAATTATATTTTTTTTCCAAAAGCACGACATTTTATTCAAAATAGATACAAGCTAATAAATAAAGCTTTGAATTGGATTTGTGTTGGCCTATTTGAATGATAATAAATTTAACGACGTTGCCAACTTGGATATTTAGAAGCTATTTTGCAAAGTGGGTTGCATATAAAAACTTGACGTGCCTAAGCATTCTAAGCTCTCTCACACTTTTATACCAATTTACAAAATAGAAAGAGAGGGAAGGAAATGAGCAGTTGACTCTGCGAGGCATCTTGTTTATCTAATGATAACTCTTCCCCTCTTCCTCTGACGAGTTTACACAAGTTTACAAGGCTATACAATTTGCAAATTTAAAAAAAAAATTTACTTGCTTTTTAAAATTACCTTTTTTCTTGTTTGCTAGTACTGAAATTAGAAAAAAAAAATCTACATCCTGGCAGGAAGATTCCTAAAGGACTTTTTTTTTTGTGACCAAAACAAATAGCCACAAAAAAAATAATTTTGAGATAAAAATAATAACTTTATAACACTGTAAAACTATTTTTAGAATTATCTAAGAATTTATGGTTCTTGTTTCAACGTTATATTTTCAAAACTTGCAGAATAAAACATAAATATATTAATACGGAAATCCTATCTTGATATGTTGTGACATCACAGGTAAGTAACGTCATTAAAATGTGTGTATTTTATACCGGTAGAAACTAGACACAAACAGTTCAAGCACCGGCTAGATTTCAGTTTTAACAAAAAACAAGGTTATTATTTTTGAAAAACTTAAAAAAAAAAAGAACACATATATAAAGCTTTTCACAAAATGTCAAAATAAATGTCACCAGTTTAAACAATCAATTAATTATAAATTATATTTTTAGTTTATAGCTATTATAAGATATACTATATTTTATATAGAAATTGTTGGTGGTAATTTGAACTTTGGATTGGAGGGTATTAGTAAAAATAACACTAGTTTTTTTTTTCCTAAATAAAAAAAAGTATCCTTATCAGTTCATATTGGCACTAACGAAGTCTCTTATTTTTTTTATCAAAGTCTCGCGCTCACACTCTTAAGAAGACTCTTGGATGCTTAACCTGAACACACCTCTGAATGGTCCTCCCAAGCGTTCACCTGCAACAAAAATAAAGAAAATGTTGATATAAGCTATGTTGATACACGTGGCTACTTGACAGAATGTTATTAAATTAAATGAACCCTATTTCTGGTAACTTTCACAATATAAGATACACAAATTTATCTGCACCTAAGCTAATTAAGTCGATAGTATAGTTGATCAAAAATTTTTAAATGACAGAGACTAAGATGGTTTATAATGTTCTTTATAAAGTGTCTCAAATGGGTATTTTATCATAGTGAGATCTATTCTTTTTATAATTTTTTTTAGCACCGCGTCTTACTACCCGTTCAGGTTATACGCTTTAAGTACTAATAACGCTATTGGATTAGGAATTGGGAAGGTTGAATTAAAAGATAGTGAACCCGCATTTGCGTGGAGGGAGAGTGGAAAACCATTTAGGAAAAACCACCCCCAGTTCACCCGACCGAGATTTGAACCTTGATTTCCCCGTCCTCAGCAGTCGAGCTCAACATGACTAGCGCGTTAGCCAACTACGCCACCGAGGCGGGTCTTTTTATAATTATATAGATATCACATATTGTCCTTTTATATTGTGTATTCACCTATATATGCATATTGTTGAAGGCCCTAATGACCTCATTGTGTCGATGGGCCTATAAACTATAGTAATAGTAATAATAATTATTATTATTATTTCAATTTCCTTTATTATAGTGCTGGCCAACAGTCGTAAAACCTATAACAGGCCAGCACTAAAAGTACGTAAGTACCAAACAAATACATATAATTACACAGAAAATAAGATAAACAAAAATGGATAAATAATGTAATATAATGATGAATAGTTACCAAACAAAATAATAGTAATTAATAATGATAAGAATGAAAAATAACAATAATAACAAATAACTAAAGCGTGGTTAAAAGCAGTAACAATATGTGAAAAAGAAATCAGAATATTGTAAATTTAAATATTATAGGCAGAACCTCAACATGATAAATTATTGATATGGGATTTCCTTAAATAACTCTCAGAGTTTAGCTTTTCTTTTATGATAAAAGTCGAATTCGACAAATCTAGAAATCTAGAATTGGTGCTATGGACACAACGACTTATAGAACTCACCTTATAAGAGCTTTTGAGAAAAAATAATTTTGGATTACGAGAAGCCCGAGAAGGAATATGAACGCCTACATGATCAAGGGCAAATTTGCAAGAAATTTTGCTATTGAAAATATTAAAAACAAAAAGGGCATCACAATAAAGTTTACGAGAGAAGAGAGTTTGTAGCCCTAAGAGGTTTCGAATTCTGTCATAATCATAATAAATCCGGTTACTAAAGTATTTATCATAGCACGCAGCGACAAATTTTCTTTGAACGTTTTCTAACCTAAGAGAGTCAGTTAAAGTAATGGAATTCCAAGCAACAGTAGCAAATTCTAACTTAGATCTAACTAGGGCGTAATACAGACATAAAAAACAGCCAACTTTCTTAAATGATGAAGTAATAAATTTAATAAGTCCAAGTAATTTCAATGACTGGGAAGTTACATGGTCAACATGACAGTGGAAATAAAGTTTGTTATCCAGGAGAACACCAAGATAATTAATATAAAGGGTGCGAACTATGTTTTCATTGCCCAATTTATAAGTAAAAAAGAAAGGATTAGTTTTCCTAGTAATGTTTGTCAAAATGTTCAGATTATTCTGACAATTCTATGTACTATCCATGTACCAATTTAATTTCTCCTTATGTTTAATGTTTAACCATTATCCTTATTTAGACTCCTTATTACCTGTATTTCATCTAATTGGTTGTGTTAAAGGCCATTCAAGTATTAACCACTTATTAATAGCATTTTTTTAGTTATTAAATATTCCCTGTTGTCTTCGTCAATTTTTATTTTCAATTTTTATCTTCAACTAACTTTCTTTTTATTATGTATATCTTTTTTCATAGTTCTTATTTAAGATTTTCAATATATCTGTTTGATATTGAGTGTCCTTTGAGAATATTTATTATACTCCTCCTTACTAATTTAATATGAATATAATTAATATGTTTAAAAGTCTATAGATGTATAGGGTCATAGAACATAGTTGCATGTTCATTATGTCAAAACAAAAGAGGAAAACTCAATCTCAACTTAAGAGCGCCCCCCACCTCCCTTTTTTGCAAAGATAGGGGAATTAGTTTGAGATTAAGGTTCCCCCCTACCCCCACTCCCACATTCACCATAAACAGTTTTAGTGATACCCATCATCATCATCATCATCATCATTGTCGTCGTCGTCGTCATCATCGACAGTTTCCTTCTACTGGCAGGGTCTGTCTCGAACATAATCCTCTCCATTTCCTTCTGTCCTCCCACCACCTTTCTTCCTCCACTCCTTTCTTCTTCACACTCCTTTTATCCACCTGTCCTGAGTCTTCCTCTTGAACTTCTACCCGCCACCTCCCTTCTTCCATCCTCCTCACACGTCCATACCGCCTCAATCTAATCTCCTCTATCTTATCCTACACAGGTTCCTCCTTCACACACTTGTTAATATCTCAAATCTAAAATCAAAACTACAAAAAAAAAATAGAGTTAACCCGGGTAAAATCAAGACTCTTCCCTCACCTGGCAGTCTCTGCTGCAGTACCACTGGTTCCCGCAACCGGCACACACAAACTGAGCTGCCCTCTGGTGACAGCCCTGACACTCGGGCACGTCGTCAGCCAGCATCTCGGTACCGGTCGCGTCCTCGTCCGCTGTCCTCCCCTGACCATCCCCCGATTCGTCAATAACTAGGCGGTCTGCGCTGTCCTCCTGCTCGTCATCTTCCTGAAAAACATTGGCGGTGGATTTTAAAAATAGTAATACTACCAAACCTTAAATACTTTATATATCTCAAGTACTGCCTTTTTTTGTGTATGTGTGTGTGTATATATATATATATGTATATATACTCACATATGTATGTGTATATACACTTATATATGTATGTGTGTATATATGTACATACATATATATACGTCCATACATATATATACGTCCATACATATATATGTATATGTATGGACGTATATATGTATGTGTATATGTATGGACGTATATATGTATGTGTATATGTATGGACTTATATATGTATGTGTATATATATGTACATACATATATATACGTCCATACATATATATGTATATGTATATATATATATATATATACACACACAAAAAAAGGCAGTATGATCTACATGTTTTTAAAACTACTATATAACTAGACTCTAAAGACAGCTCGCAAAGTACATGTCAGTATTTGCCATAGTTTTTTCTTAGCACCGTGTCTTTCTACCCATTCATGTTATGCACAAATGTACTAATTAAGAATGTCCATGATATCAGTCCCAACTCAGCTCCCGGCTCGCGTGAGGTTTGGGAGTAAAAGGGAAAGGAAAAGACAAGAAATGTGTGCAGTACATTCGTATTTGAATGATTACTCGACATTTCCCGCGGTGACGATGGGGGACAAAGCGACAAAGTTTCTTGTTAATAACTACAGTATGTCCCTGTTCTAGGTTTAAAATCAAACGTTAAAAATAAATCACACGTTGAACACAGATTGAAGACAATAATTTAGAGATTACTGCAAGCAACATATTATTTGAAATGGTTAATAAGTTTAGATATTGTCTAGGTACAATTTTAACAAACAATAATGTTAAGAGTGGAGATTAGAAACAGAACATAGAATGTTTAGGAAAATATTTGGTCCAATGAGGATACTAGGGAGTGGAGGAGGTTACATAATCATGAGTTGCATACCCTGTACTCATCACAAGAGTGTTATTATAGTAAAATGTTGTAGATTACGGTGGGCAGAACATGCAGCGTGGATGGGAATCTATAACCGTGCCAAACCTAATGAGAAGAGACAATTGGAAAGACCTAGATGCAGATGGGAGGATAACATTAGAATGGACCTGAAAGAGATAGGGTGTAATGAGGTGGACTGGATAGAACTAGCTCAAGATAGGGTTAGGTGGCGTACTTTTGTAAGTGGGGAAATGAACCGTCAAATATATTTCAAGAGTAATTATCTATCATTTATAGAATTATCTGGCTTTTTTTTTAGCAATTTTATTAATTTTGATAAGATTTTATTTCGGGAAATTTAAATGTTTTTAGTTTGATAGATATAGGCTATTTTCTGATATTTTATGACAGACCTTTTTTTTTCTTTTTTTCTTGGCTTGTATTGCAAGCAGCGAAGATAATAATGTGCTGGAAACTTTATATGTTGTTGTATTTTCAGTCAGATTTTATCAAGTAACTATTTTTATGTTGGCTATACAAAATAACTAATGTTTGTTTTAAAAAAATATATACATGCGACACTTAATGCTTCCACTTCTCTGTTTTTATTAAGGAAAAGGAAAGAAAGTGTATCATATACAATTCCAGTAATTTGTAGGTAATTATTATTATTGTTTCATGACTACAATGGTAGAAACATTAATTCCTCGAAATGCTTTCAAAGTAAACAAAATAAATGTAACTGCATTAATCAATTATTTTGTTTTTACTATGCAATTAAAATTAATTGTACTCGGTGTTACATGGCTTAATGCATATTTGGACTATTCATAATTCCTTTAAACTAATTAACAAGCCACATCATAGAGGGGGGAATTATTTTAAGGACAAACACTTTACAATAACATAGAGACCTGCTTCGTTGGTAGATTGATCTTGTGCAACAATTTTCAACCTCATTCAACTCACTGCACTTTAATCAAGGGATTTTATATTCGAGGAAAAGATTAACATTAAGAGTGTGTCATTCACCTCGCTTATCTTGGGGTGACGTATTAGCCTCAGGACCCGATGTTCGTGGGTTCAAACCCAGCTCGGGTCAAAGGATTTTGTTGAGTGCTAGGGTGACCTGGCGGTTTAGGGGTAGTGTGTCATAGAGGGGTTCAATCCTCGGTCACGGCACATATTTATCTGATTGCCAAACCCTTCCTTCACCTCTGACAAGACGTGTATTAATCACACCTTGTGAATGTGTGGAATACCAGGCCTCCACCGTGGTTTGGATTCCACGTTAAACTGTAGGTCCTTCATTTCATGTCACAATCACCCTACCATTACACATTAGCGTAAGTGCGTATAACC